>JABASI010004883.1:2766-13240 GCA_019776505.1 Tomocerus nigrus | reverse complement strand
ATGATAGTTAATACATTTATGAAAGTTAAAATTACGTAACTAAAAAGGTATAATTATTATTTATTTACTGCTTCAAATCCTAACAGGCTAGCAAAAATATAATAAATAAATGCCATGCCTGCCAAGTCACAGCCACACTATTAAATTAGATTCTTCCCATATTTGAGGTATCCGATATTTTTAGTTCTTGGATAAATTCATAAACTACCCACAACATGTAAAGACGATACAGTATTGATAAAACTGTAACTGCAATGTAAGTGGCGAGTAGTGCTCCAGTAGCAGCATTCAAGATAAAGATCGCTACATAGATGGTGACTATTACGCACATGAAAATAAACCACGTTTTGCATTTGGACATGTCCCGCTGTTAAAAAATATTAGAATTGTCAATAAGTTATTTAAATTATTTATTTTGAAATTGGAGCACGAAAGTATTAGTAGTAAAATCGTAACATATTTATAATAGGCAAACCTTTTCAGAGCCCTTAAGTAAAATGACAGCCATGGCAAGAGAAAGTATCCCAATTAATATTGAAATTACGGCCACTGCTATCGCTACATTCACTACTATAAGTGCCAAAGAGTAATTTATTTTCTAAAACTGATTGTCAACTACTTAAATGTGGGTGAAATATTATATTTTATTATTTCTTACCTTCCCGAGAAATATCATTATTTGGGTTATCTAAGAGAGCAATAGCGGCTACCAAAAAGAATGTTAGGCTTATTAAGCCTAGCACCCCGAAAACCTTAATTTTGCATAAAATAAAATAATGAGTACATATTTGACTGCATATATATCGACAAAATAAATATACCAAAAGGTTCTTCCAACTATATTTTATGTTATAGAGATCTTTAATGTAATATATACTTGGTTACACTTACAATATCGATTATTGCCATAATTTTAACCCCTCGCTGGAGGGAAGAACCACAACACGGATGGGCCATCCTGAATGATTTGATATAAATTAAACTTTTTCAAAAAAAGATTTTTTAACTAGTAATTATATATAGGTAGGTGCATGTATAGCACGGACGGAGACTTTAGATCTATCTGAAACGATGGAATAATTATGATTGAATGAGAGAATGACAACGTTTGTTGTTATATATGTAGGAGTCATCTTTGTTTACATTTTATTCATATATTATTCACAAAAGTCAGAGTGACACATTATCCACCATTTCACCCTAGACCATAATACTTTCAATGAAATCATTTATTATGACGCTTTAATTTAATGGGAAGATTGAACTTTGGAAAATCACACCACGCTTACATACATTCTACATTGTTTACATTAATGACTGTGTTATTTATATAGAAATTTGCAGCTAAAAGGTAGCGTAAACAGGAGTCACCCATACTATCATAATTTATTATTGTTTATTATTTACACTACCAGAATTATAATATAATTTTTGTAGTTTTTAGACTTGAAAGACGTAGCATTGCTGATGCTATATTAGGTATATAATTATTTAATGTACATAGATCATGAATGATCATGGCAAAAAAAGAAGTATTATATTAGCGTGCCCCACATTGCTTTACTTTATTTTATCACTGAAAGCAGGTAATAAATATAATTTTATTTAAAAATTGTTACATATTTGAGTTTGTCAGCAGTTTTTCAATGAACTGCTGTTTTATTTGTGCGTGTGTCTATATACCTTTAACAAAATTAAATGTTTTAGACACACTAAGTAATGAATCACAACTACAAAGGACATCATTATTAATAAATTATGACAACCAACAATTATTTACTGATATTAGATTTATCGACTGTCTATATTAAATCTCTTTTAGAAATAATAAATTTTATGAATGCAAGATTAACTATTTTTGCGGTTAAGCGATTTTATTTGATATAATTATAATCAAAATAAATGAAATTATACGAAAAAATGAACTGACATAATTAAAACATTAAATTGAAATAAAGCTAATTAAAATAAACGAAATAATTTCAAATTACTCAAAACTGATGTTAATTGAAATACTAGATTGAAATAATTAAAGTTAATCGAAATATGTTGAAATGATTGTTGTCTTTTCTCTCTTTTCTTCTCTTTCGCACTTGAACCAGCCAAGTCATGCTGGTTTCTCTACGATATTAATCCAATCGAAAAAATTTTGGCACTTCGGCCACAGAAGTGCATGCTTCCTCAAAGATATACTTACCTATGACCTTTTATGAGTTAGGATAGGACTACGACATAAAATAAGGAACCAAGGGATAATAAATAGGACAAGAACTACAGCAACTTTGGCGTCATAGTTGCCTTTCTCATCCTCCATCATTCATTTATTTACGTATTTTAACTTGTTGATTTACAATCGTAAATAAAATACGTGTACGGTGTACCTATTATTTCATGACTAAAAATATTTACTGGCTATACGTGATTTCTATTTTATTTATTGTCAGTTGCGAACAGGACAGTACTATTTTCAACATTCTACAAACATACGATTACGTAATGCCAAATAAAACCCTTTAACATACCTGTGTACTACGTAGATAGCGATAAAGATAAAAATTGTGAGAATTTTATGAGCTCTATGCTGCAGCAGCTAATTTCATACTTTTATTGTGGTTAAATAAATGCTACGAATATATAAATTTTGATTTATGTAGTACTGAATGAAGATAAGACGTTATTTGCATTATTATGTATTACGACCACAACAGAGATCTACTTCTTGAATTGCTCAGCCTGCGAAGTTAGAGCAGCAAATATTACACCCATTATTTTCCTCTTGTTCAAGACGCCTCTAATTTTGTCCACCTATTATATTATGACACAGAAAAATTATTTCTATTTTTGCAAAATCAATTACGGATTATTTTTAACGTCAATTTATGTTCATATCACAAGGAAATTATTATATACAACAGTAACAACGGTAGAGTACCATTTTATTCATTTTGCAAATTATTATTCGTTACTCACCACAACAAGTTCTTGACTTTCTCCTGCGGGACCAACCGGCGTTACAATTCTTCCGCCTTCTCGGAGCTGATCTGTGATCTATTTCATGGATTTAGGTAAGCATTGTTATTACAATTACGAATACGACAAACAAAAAATGTAGGGGGACTTCACACCTTTATTGTAATCAATTAAATATCTGTACTGTTATAGATACTATATCGACCATTATATGTTTTTGAGAAAAATCACGTTTAATTATTTTTTGTGGAAGCGGAGCAAAATTACGTTGTGCTATTGAATATAATAAAGCTCAAGCGGATATATACCAGTTATTTATGAAGGCACTTACTGCTTGGTGAATAATAGGAGTAGAAGCGCCAATATGTATAACGTCATAAGGGCCGCCTTCAGCGTATCCTTTTATACCGTCTCCGACTTATGAAAAGAAAAACTGTCAATTGTCAGCTAACGAACATTCTAAATTGCATAATATTTTTATGGGTTGCAAAAATAGAATAACCAATCCTACATGTAGGGCTAATCGGTGTATTTAATCAGAAATTGAGCTAAAGTATAGCAATGATTAGGAAATTAAATTACCTAAGCTTACCGACAATATTTATGATTCCTTTTTCAATCATTTCTGGGTAAGATTTTTTAATGTTTTCGATTGACTGAGATGCAAGATCAGTCATATGATCAATCCCATAAACTTTTCCACGTGGACCAACCTAGAAATTGTTGCAATTTATAATATTTAAGGTAGTCCTACTCCTGCTTATGTCACAGGCAAATATTAAAAATACATGTTTCATAATTTTGTCAATTGTCCTCACTTGCAAACATATTATTATTAATAAATATTTTGTTACTTATTTAGTATGGACAACTCAAGTTAATTGTGCATCTTACAAGCAATCCCATGCAGGCAGTAACGTATCCAGAACCAGAGCCAATATCCAAGGCTCTTCCACCTTCTTTTAATCGTTCTGCCACTAATTCCAACATAAATGCGTGCTGAAAGTATTCAAATATTTCTGTAATTTTTTAACAAGCTCATAGTTAGGATATTTACTAGAAGAAAAGAAAAAACGGCAAAAAGCAGCATGTGTTTTAAAGCAACGCCTATTTTTACTTTCTGCTAGCTACTTAATTATTACTTACTTAGGTAGTACCTGCCTATAATAAGTAGGCGATAGGTGTTTAGTGAAACGCAACAATGGGAAATAAACTAAATTGAATATCTATAGTTATTCAATTAGGAAATATTTCTTATTCATTTTTAGATGCATGATTATGATTGATTGTTCATATTATAGTAAAATAAAGCAAAAAACGAATCTTGTTTAATTGGAATTAATTGGATTGAGCTACTTAGGTACTTAGCAGGACCTTCACTAAAAAGCATATTAACAAAAAACCTTTACAAAAAAAATCGGTTATGGGAAACCAAAAACCATTCTACATAAAGTCTCTGATGTATATAGGTAAGGTAGATGGATATTATAACTTAAATTTGTCCTTCCCACCTAAGTTTATACCAAACAAACCATACCCGGACTATATAAATTATTTAATTAAATGCCTAATTAATAATATTCATGGCAATGGCATATTATATTTGGTGTTTAATGCTTACCATATGAGGGGCACTGATGTTGACATTGCAGCCGATGCCTTGGGGTCGGTCGTTGTAGGGATTTTCGCTTTTCACATAATCTCCTCTGTCCACAGCAGCCATCACCTTCTCCAATTTTGCTGTTTTAATTCTTCCACTTTCTGCAAAAAACATTAAAATGAGTTTTAAAACCACACTGATATTGCATATAATTGAAAGCTGTACAAAACACGTCTCCAGTCTCCTTCCTTGATACTGATAAGATATATTATAGTGTTGTAAAAACAAATTATGAATCCTAGATCAAGAATGTTGAATGTACAGTTAGCGATGACTATACTGGTTAAAATCGGGAATTTGATCTCTGTGTATCGTACAATGACACATTTAAGTAATAACTTACCTTTCAATTTTTGTACTAGCTGGATATGACCCGCACTAGCTACCTTTAAATTCAATTTTCCAATGTCCTTTACCAACTGCGCATCATTGACCGCATAATCATTGGCAGGTACCTGTGCAGGTGGTGGCAGCGCTCTTTCAGGGGTAAAAATCATCTAAAAGGTAATAGAAAATCAATAATTCAAAAGACTATAGATTATTTTTAGACAAAAGAAAGCTAATTTAAAAGGTTCTACAACTTGTTGTAATGGCAATAGGTAGTTCATGTAGTTCTCTTAAGTATCTTAAGGTTATTTTCAATAATTGGAAACATGGCAGCAGATTTTTTAAATTCTGCGAAAGTATTTTTAAAATTCGAAAAAAACTTTTTTACATTTGACTTCCTATTTACTTAAACTACTTTTTAATATTTTTATGTTCAAAATTCACTTAAATATTTTAAAATGTCGTCTCCATGTTCATGCACTAGAGAAGAAGATGGAGATTCTGACTATGGCACCCAGTATTATCATATTTTAGTTGGTGACCTCAACTCGTCCCCCGCAAACCATTCAAGACAATCTTAATAGTAGTAACAAAATTATAAGTATTGGGGGACTGCCGTAACATTACCCACAAAGCCGTTCTAATCTACTTACCTAAAATAGCTAAATTATGATAATAATATAATGATTAATGAGGTCAAAGACAAACGGCCGTCTCTGTCTCTCTTACTCCTGATTTACTGAGTCTTTCATTCTTGTGTGTTTATAGTTTATTTACACTAGGAGCAATAATGGTTTCTCATCTCAACTTATTTACTATACTGTTCTTAGTGACTCTGATACAGACCTTGAAATTTGAATATGAAATAATATACTAACAACAAGAAAAGTGTGATTTGGATAATGCTAAAACAATAATAATATTATAGTAGTGTAAAGAAAGCTTTAAGCAGAACTTCAGTTGTGATTGGTAAAGGCTAAACTGCTAAACTCGTCCCGTCTCCTTACCCGTCTTTCAGGTTTAGCGGATTTGATTTCATTAAGTTTGATTTTCAAAACAGCAAACGAGGGGCGCTCTTTTGGGTCGACTTTAAATGTCAAATCCATGATTTCTAGAATTTTGGGAGGGCAAGAGGGTTTTTTGTAAGAATTTGGGTTTTTTCCTTGCTGTATCATCTTTACCACCTACACAATAAAAAATATATTACGGTTATATAACTCTGTATATAAAGAATATGTGGTTAATAATTGACGAGTAATGTAGTATTTTAAATATAGGTACGCCTACCAAGGCGAATCGACTGTAGGTATTACTTTACCTCCTCCGCTCCAGGTGGGTTCAATAGTTCAATAGGGGTTTCAACTTTTATATGGAACTTTTTGTGGGAGTAGTGGGACTTTTCGAAAATCGTTACTACTTATCAGTACCAAAAAGTCCAAAATAAAAAGTTCAGAATTTTCCAAAACAACATGCACTCACTTACTCTCACAAACACCCTAGGTATCAAATCCTCCTGGAGCGGCAGCGCACAGACTTGAGGAGAGCGAGAGGAGGCAATTGAACGTAATTCACCTTGGTACCTACTTAAAATCACCTCGTTGTTGGATATGGACTTTCCGTACGGAAGGGCATCTTTATCTTTAGTCCAGACTTCCCAAATTGTTACCCCAAAAGACCAAACGTCACTTGCAAATGTAAATCGCCCAGTGGCTGCATCTGTAGGGATACATTCTTTTGGAACCCATCGAAATGGCAATGGCTTGCCTTGCTCAATCTGCTTTTTGTAATTTGTAATGACTAATAAATAAATGTTAAAGATTTTATATTTTCATACGTAAATAATTTATTTGAAATTATTTCTATACACGATAATAACTGGCTGTGTCAGTATCCACAAATCTGCTCAATCCAAAATCAGCAACTTTTGCTCGTCGCCTGGAATCCACGAGAACGTTTCTACCGGCTAAGTCTCGATGAACGTATTGCATATCGTGTAAATAGTCCATACCGCAAGCAACGTCGTAAACAAGGCTAACACGCATTTTCTACAAAATATTTTACAAATTTTAATGGTGATTACATATTTTATAATTTACTATTTATTATTTAATTTTAATGTCAAAAATCATCACTCAGTCCAAGGATCATTTGCTTGATTTCTCTTTGTGCGTTTATCAGATAAATTTTGGAAAAAATTGTTACTAAAAAAATTACCAACAATTTTGGCAAATAGTACAATTACAAAAATTTAAGACAATTGACTGTTTTGCAGGAATATGTATAAGGGATGTGCAAAACTGTCTCTTTCGCAAAATTTCGTGATTAGTAAAGGCCTCTTACAAATATTCCCAAAACCATTCAGTAAAACAATCAATTAGACCCTACTTATAGAGCACAAAAAGAAGAAACCAAGGAAAGAGCCAAGTAAAGCTCCTTATATAATCTAATGGAAATACTATAAAAAATTGTCACAACAAATTGGAAAGGACATTACATCGTCTACATCCGTTTCGTCGCTCCGAATGAAATCAAGTAAACTACCGTATTGCATGAATTCGAAAACCAGTATAGGCTTTTGGTGAAAATCTAATAAAATATAAATACATACAATACAATAAGGCCAGGTTATTAATAGTACAGTTACAGTCTTATAATTGCTTTTCTGCTCTTGGTATTAGCTCTTACTATACCGGTGTGGTACCAAACATGCAATAATTATGTTCTACGAAAGAAAAAATAAACCTTGTTGATTTGATATTCTATGTTCGATCGAACTTACTCTCCTCGATGATCCCCAGCAACGCGAGAACATTTACATGTCTAAAATTTGCCATTGTATTCAGTTCAACTTCCGCGTCTTGCTTTAGGCCAGAATTTACTTTTATAATCTTCAAAGCAACGGTCGCTCCTTCAATTTCCCCTAGACGTATACAAACAATTAATAATTATAAGAAATCATCAAAACAGTAATTAGCATATTTTTGCTGCCAAAAGAATGTTCTTCCATAGATATGATATAGGTACATATAAACAGTGTTAAATGTTCTAATCTTGGTCTTACCCTTTTGAACGACACCAAAACTCCCCTGTCCCAAAACTTCACCCATATTTACTTTTTTTATGGAATATTTTTGAATATACTGGGAAAATTTGATTTGGCTCATGATGATGGTATGTAATGTTAACAATTCCAAGCCGCAAATACTTTATACGTTAACAGTTAATTCGTCTTTTAAAGTGGCATTGAAGAACAATAAATAACACGCTCGTACGTAGTCAGTCGTAGTCGTAGTAGCTGTTGTGTTGTATTACTTGATTATTTGTATAGTATATTATTTCTACATATTATGTGGGTTATCTTATCAGTATCAGCTACAGTATTTGAGATTATAATTACTGGCTGATTAAAATTAGCCACTGTCACTACAGACAGATAAATATGAATGCACAGTTTGAACTTATTACAGTTAAGTTGAAGATACTAAAATTAATACAATTATAGGATAATATTTTGTACATTAATGTCTATAGACATTGTACATATTCCACTTTATCTGCATAACCTCCATAGTTGCATGGTTTCGTCTTGTCAATGTTTTCGGTACCTACATAAAATAAAATAATTAAATAATACAACTTGGTAAGCATCTATCCCCAAACATTGACACAAACGAAATAAAAATAAATCATTGCTATAAAAGTTAACGATGGTGTAATTGATAGCTCAACTAAGGTGAGCGTATACTATAATCTAAAATTGTATTATCGACCTAGTTATTAGTACTAAGGTTTTCGAATTCAATCACCGGATGAACGAGCAATGCAGAAATGTGATACATATCTGTATATGGCCATTAAATAATAACTTTCGAAAATGGGGGAAATTGGTACTGGGGTACCGGGCACGGCCGGCAAGGGGTACATGCTTCGATTTTTGCCAGCTTTAATAGTCAGCACAAAAAATACAAACCAGAAAGGGCTAATTAAACCAGCGTTTCTAATAAATTGTTCGTGCGTCCTTGTGTAACATTATTTTGACAGAGTTCCTTTTCTGGTATCCATTTAGATTAGAATAAATTGCATATTTTTGTTAAATTGTTTTAAGCAGACTGCGACAAGCAATGTGGTCACTGGTCACCCTATAATTATCTCTCGATAGATAAAACTGAAATCAGTAATTTATGACAAAACTAAAGATAACTCTGATAACTGATTTGGCTGGACTTGTGTTACTTTGCTTGTACTTACGAGTACAACACTTAAAGTATGGTGATATTTGCACGTATATAGTTATACAAATCAAAGTTTTGTAACTTTTGTAGACAGCTGCTTTTATTGTAAGCGTAATATTTTAATTTCCTATCCGTCGTAGATATTAATTTGTTTATTTTTAATGGACTGGTGGGGCCTGCACAAATTATTAAATTATTACTTTTGTAATTTGCAGGTTCCGTAACAGGTCCATGGTTTCGAAATTTTTAAATACTGCTTTAAATAAAGCAATAAACTTTTTTCTTAGACGTTGACAGTTTGACATCTATAAAGAAATTGGCCATGAATCCTGCCGGGTAAAGTGTAAAACAAATATTGACATTACACTCCCCACCTAATGTACAATACCACACAAAAATTACCATCCCTAACTTTATATATAAATAAAGAAATGAATAAAGTTAATGTTAACTAATTATCCTTAGAAATTATTCCCAGCACAATCTTTGCTTGTATCAACAATATTTTAAAATGCTACTACACAGACTTTGTAAATTAATAGCCAAATAATTACCATTTAGGGGTGTCATATACCGATTGGGTCCGGAAGAAGATTTATTTCGAACATTGGAATGTGTAAATGTATATACATTCCATGTACAAATGTGTATACATTCCATATATAATGTACAATGTACAACATTGGAATGTGTATACAGTACAATTTGTACAGATGTACCCGTTCCTCCAATATACAGTTGCGAGAACGGGCACATGATTTGCAATGATTGCAAACCGAAGCTTAGAAATTGTGCTTTGTGCAAAGCAAAGTTTTTAGCGACCAGAAATTTTCCACTGGAATCAATTGTGAACGCTTCCTCTTTCAGATGCCCTAATGAAGAAGATGGCTGTCAAGAAAGAATCAAAGGCTCCAATTACAAAGAACATTTGAAAAGCTGTAACTTTGGGTACGCCTATTTTTGAATGCTCAATCTAATAATTGTAAGTAATTAAATTACCCACCTACCTATTGTTAAAGACTTAGTCGGTACTTTTCAATGAGCTCGGTAACCGGCACGAACATTTTATCGCAGGACGCGAATTAAAGATTCTAATCTAATTCTTCTGCACAAAGCAAAACTTAATTTAAAAAATTGTTTTCTGCTTTCTTTTAGACGATGGTCACTGTGTAGATATTTTTCATTATAAAAGGGGGAAAGGTAAATCGGTTACCAAGCATTATAGTGGAATAGAATAAAAACCTTATAAATACATACTTTATCTCAAGGGCGTATCCAGGGGGGG
>JABASI010004882.1:0-13242 GCA_019776505.1 Tomocerus nigrus | reverse complement strand
TTGTGACCTGAGGAAGATTGCTACTAATACATTAATCAGAGTACTCTGACAATGCCCGTTGGGAGTGACCCTTAAGGGACATTAATATTATGCCATGTTTTGTGGAGAAATGTTTTGTTTCTAACGAATCACATGCTCTGTGTTGTTTATTAATCCTAGTAAAGCGAAGCTTTGCGATTCGCTTCATTTTTTCAGTCTGATTTGGTACTTACAAAAATGCTGTAATGATTTGCCATGTAGACAAGCCCAGGAATTGACAGAACGGACGTCGCCGGATCAGGCAGCTAAAATCAAAGGTCCTCTCGGACAAGTCAATCGCAGATGGGATGACCTTCTCAAAGGAATTGTTGAGCGACAGCGGGAATTGGAAAATGCCCTTCTGCGACTCGGACAATTCCAACACGCTCTCAACGAGCTCATGGCTTGGATTGAAAAGACAAATAAATCTCTGGACTCCCTTAAACCCGTTTTTGGAGATCCTCAAGTTATCGAAGTGGAATTGGCCAAACTTAAAGTAATTTTCCATTTTTCTTTATAAAAATGAATTGATGATTTATTTATATTCCATTCTAAATAAATTTTATATTTTTTAATATAATTTTCTAATAATTTCAGGTGATGGTGAATGACATTCAAGCCCATCAAAGCAGCGTCGACACCCTGAATGACGCTGGCCGTCAAATCATCGAAAGCGACAAAGGTTCTGTGGATGCTTCGAACACTCAAAAGAAATTGACGGATTTGAATCGGAAATGGGAGGATTTACAAGGGAAAGCCAACGATCGACAGAAGGAACTGGAAGATGCTCTTCGAGAAGCTCAGGCATTCAACGCTGAAATCCAAGATCTGTTGATGTGGTTGAATGACGTTGACGGAGCGCTGAACACTTCGAAACCCGTCGGCGGTCTCCCAGAAACGGCACAAGAACAACTCAATCGTTTCATGGTAATTTCAGATTTTTTTGTAACAGGTGACAACAAACACTTTTCAGGTGACAAATGTTTAAAATAATTTTCTGTGTCGTGTACAGGAAATTTATAACGAACTGGAGACAAATCGACCCAAAGTTGTAGCTAACGATCGACAGAAGGAACTGGAAGATGCTCTTCGAGAAGCTCAGGCATTCAACGCTGAAATCCAAGATCTGTTGATGTGGCTGAATGACGTTGACGGAGCGCTGAACACTTCGAAACCCGTCGGGGGTCTCCCAGAAACGGCACAAGAACAACTCAATCGTTTCATGGTAATTTTTCTGTGCATATCATTTCTTTTTGTATTCAGGTGACAAATGTTTAAAATAATTTTCTGTGTCGTGTACAGGAAATTTATAACGAACTGGAGACAAATCGACCCAAAGTTGAGGCGGTTCTCCAGCAAGGCCAAGAATACCTTAAGAAATCAACAGAAGGAGCTGCAACGAATTTATCGCACAACTTGAGAACTCTTCGGCAGCGTTGGGAGAGTGTGATGAACCGTGCGAATGACAAAAAGATCAAGTTGGAAATTGCTCTGAAGGAAGCGATGGAATTCCACAAAGCTGTCCAGGACTTTATTGACTGGCTGACGGAAGCAGAGAGATATCTGACGGGACTGGAGCCCGTGTCTCGTGTCCTGGAGAAAGTGATCGAGCAGGTGGAGACACACAAAGATTTCCAGAAGGAAGTCGGCGCTCACCGAGAAGTCATGCTCATCCTGGAGAAGAAGGGGAACCACCTGAAGTACTTCAGCCAGAAACAAGACGTCATCCTCATCAAGAACCTCCTCATCTCCGTCCAGCATCGATGGGAGCGGGTTGTGTCCAAGTCGACGGAAAGAACTCGCGCTCTGGACCATGGAATGAAAGAGGCCAAGGAATTCCACGATGCCTGGTCCTCCCTCTGCAAATGGCTCGATGAGGCGGAAAAGAATTTGGACGAGATGACAGCTACGGCGGGTAACAACCCCATCAAGATCAAACAGATGCTCGCCAAACACAAAGAATTCCAGCGGGCATTAGCCGCCAAACAACCCATCTACGACACAACCATGAAAAACGGAAAAGCTCTCAAAGACAAAGCCCCGAAATCCGACGAACCCATCCTCAGACAAATGTTGACGGATCTGAAAAACAAATGGAACGCGGTTTGTAACAAGAGCGTCGAGCGACAAAGAAATCTCGAAGAAGCTCTACTCAGGTCTGGACAATTTAAAGATGCCCTCCAGGAACTCTTGGACTGGCTACGACAAATTGACAGCCTCTTGGTCGATGACGGACCTGTCCATGGAGATTTGGACACCGTCATGGCACTCATTGAACAGCATAAGGTCAATACATTCTTCCAATTAATGAAAAATTAGCTAAAAAATTGATTAAATTAAAATTTAATTACCTAAATTTGATTAAAACTTGATTAAACTAATTAAAATGGTTAAAAGCTGATTAAATTAATTAAAATTGATAAAAAATTGATTGAAAATTGATCAAATTAAATTAATATCAAGTAAAAAATTGAGTAAATTAAAGTTAGAATTGATTTTGATGTTTTATATAGAAATTGGAAGAGGAATTGAATAACCGACGCTCTCAGATGAATGACGTGATCAAAACTGCGGAGGAAATGATGGAAACAGCCTCAGCAGAAGAGAAGGCCAAACTGTCTGGACAAGTGAAGGAAATTAAGAGTTCGTTTGAGAAAATCAAGGGCAAATGTGACAACAAATCCAGACGACTGGAACAAGCCCTGAAAGAGGTAAAAATTATTATGGAGTTAAGTGGAGCAGTTGATAAACTTGAGATTTGAGCCTCATAGTTTATGTGGTGAATTTTTTAATGTAGGCGGAGAAACTTCACAAAGCAGTGCACATGCTGCTGGAATGGCTCTCAGACGCGGAAATGAAACTTCGTTTTGCTGGTTCTTTGCCGGAGGACGAAGAGTCGACTCGAAAACTTTTGGAAGAGCAAGAAAAGTAAGTTGTGATTTGTGATGTGATGGGACTTGGTACAGCGTAGCGTTGTAGACAAGTTTTTAATCAGATTTCTCTAAACAAAATATTATTTTTCTGTGAAGGTTCATGCGGGAGCTGTTGGCGAAGGAGCGTGAGAAGGACGAGACGATTGATTTGGCAAAGAGCATATTAGCCAAGGCGCATCCCGACGCCGTGAGTGTCATCAAGCACTGGATCTCAATAATCCAATCTCGGTGGGATGAAATCTCCTCGTGGGCTAACCAGGTCACTACTCAACTCAATGAACTCAACGCTAATAAGTCAGGGTTTTGCGCCCTGGATAAAATCAAAGAACTGTCCTTAAATGGGCAAAATTGGTTTTATTCCACATTCATTTTGTATATTGGTCGGATTACATAGTTTCGCCCGTAGCCATTTTGTCCAAATTGTCCAATGTGGATGGATAAAATGACGAAGTTTTAATTTTATCCGGACAATATACAACCCTGTGGATAAAATCAGTAGGAGTTGGTCTTAATTAAACAAAATTGGTTTTATCCCCCTACATATTATATTTTGGTCGGATTACATAGTTTCGTCCATAGCCATTTGTCCAAATTGTCCAATGTGAATGGATAAAATAATATTTTAGTTTCATCCGGACAATATAGAACCCTGTGTATGAAATCAATGGATTGGTCTTAATTGGAAAAAATTAGCTTTATCCAAATTCATTTTGTATATTTGTCGAATGAAATTTTACAGTTTCTTCCGTTAGCCATTTTGTCCAGTGTGGATAGATAAAATAATAATATTTTAGTTTCATCCGGACAATATAGAACCCTGTGGATAAAATCAATGAGTTGGTCTTAATTGAACAAAATTAGTTTTATCCAAATTATATTTGTCAGTTGAAATTTTACATAGTTTCATCCATAGCCATTTTGTCCAAATTATCCAATGTGGATGGATAAAAGGACAAAATTTTAATTTCATTCGGACAATATTGAACCCTGCGCTAAAATAGATAATCTAATTATTGACAACTTTTAATTCCCTTCCTCCCAGTAATAACTTTGTCAATTTCATTTGAAATTCCAGCGAGCTCAAAAACTCCAGGCTCATTTGGCATCGCTTAGGAACATGGAGGAATTGCTGGAGGAGCTCATGGCCTGGCTCCAGAGTTGCGAGGATACGCTGACTCAATTGGAAGCAGAGCCACTTCCTGATGACTTGGGACAAATACAAATTCTCATCAAAGTAAATAATTCGTTCTCGTAGTTTCGTAAATAATTTAAATAGATAAAAAATAATTGAGATGTTTGACTGCTCATCTTCTAAATCTTCTTCCTTGATTTTCATTGACTTCCATAGGAGCACAAAGAATTTATGGAGGGGATGGCCAAGAGACAGCCGGAGATCGACTCTGTCTGCAAACCGAAACTGATTAGCCGACAACCCGGGCAGAAAGGAAAGCCAGGAAGTCGTCTCCGAAGCACAACACCCGGGTAAGTCCCTTTTCTCTACTCCCTGTCCGTTTTGCTAAAAGGACAACGCTGCTATCAGCTTCTTTTACACTTAGAATGATTTTGATGCTCATTTTTTATTTGTCTGTTCTATTTTCGTTTATTTTCGAGTCTAAATTCGAAATCCGAATGAGCAGCAGCATGTGAGGCTGTGTGTGTCTGTGGAGATGTGCCGTTCTTTTTTTTTTATTCTCGGCTCTCCTCTCCACCGCACACCTCTTTGGAATGTCACAATTTTTTTCTTATTGTCATGTTTTTTTTTGTTCTGTTCTCTCCCGATTTCCAGTGGCGATAGTCGCGAGACTTCTCCGGAATTGGATTTCGCACAGCGTAGACTGAGGTTGGCTTACTTTTTTTATTTATTCTAAGCTACACTCTATACTTGTCTCTTCTAGCGTTATATGTTATATGTTCATGCAGTATAAAATGCCCGAAGCATCATCATATTATTATTACAAATGAATGGCATGGCTCTCCTCTTTTTATTTATAGCGTACTGTGATACTACCCGGTTTGTTTGTCCTCTCATAGACTCCTCTCTTTTGTATGGAGAGAGAGTTGTGTATCCTTTCCATTTTTGCATCCTCTCTCTCTATTTCCAATAGAATCGAATTTCGCTTCTACTCAACCGAATTAGAATCCAATCCTCCTCCCGAAACGGAAATCAGCTTTTGTCCTTCCTTGTATAAACCCAAGGCTCATGCACTCGGTTACCATACAGAAATGGGAGAAGGTAAGCCTGTCAGAGATTCATTTCTGTCTCCAGTTTGGAAAAAAAGAGAAATTTTAATTTCCAAACCCCCGGACGGGCTTACCTTGTCCCATTTTTCCATATGGTAACAGAGTCCACAAGCCTTGGCACAAAGCCGTCCTCTTCAAGATGCTACAGAAGCACTTTGCCTTGCATGCGAATACAAATCGGAGGTAGTTGACAAGGCAGTAAATTATAGCAAGGATATACACACACATTTATTTTGCCGGCTTATGTTAAAAACGTCCTTAAAAATTCTCATCTCCGTCCCTATAATACCCGGTATCCTTTCTGTGTGTAGCATTTCAAGAGTTAAGCTACTTATGCAACTACCTACTACAAATATGCACTTCGTTTGACAATATTGCGAAAAAAGATTTTCTATGCAAATATTTCTGATCTTTATTCCTTTCTGTTTATTGAATCCTTTTCTTCTATTTACTCACAATGTTTACAGTTTACAAGAAGCAAGCGGCTCAGGAATAATAATTCTAACGCCCGTCCCTATCCTTTACACATATCACAGTCCACTTCACTCTCGCTCCGATTTCTGTTGACTGTTTACATTGTTAACAAGATAGTTTGCTAGATAGACCACTTTGTTTTGTTTGTTGTCGGCAGCAATGTATAAAGTGTGCAACGTGTAAGAATAGTTCTGTCCTTGATTTGATATACAGTCAACGTTTAGAAATTTTAGAATCCCCGAAATTCCCATCATCAATCATCATAAATAGATGCAATGTAAAATGCACGATTGGATTTAAATGAACTTGGAGTCCGTCTCCCGGGATTTGAGTATATTATACGGCATGTATTATGTCGGTGAAAGTTTCATCAGATGTGAAGAGCCCTTACTGAATGTGTGGTGCGGGTGTGTGTGTGTGTGTGATGAGCACTTCGTCAACAGAGCCCTTTTCGCCAATGTCATTTGAAAGGAGTGCTTTGCGCGCCTTCATTATTTATCTGTAAATGTATTTGCGTATTCGGGAAAGTGGGTTACTTCTATTTACATTTCATTTTCAAGTGATCTCTCTCCTGTTATAATAATGTTTCGCGTGTGTGTGTGACTGTGAGATGTTTGTGTAGTAGCGAGTGAATATCGTCACATCCTTTTCAAAGGCTGTTCTCTGTCTCATCCGACGACGACGCCACGTTACGGCATTATTATTAATGGACAGCGAAGAGAGATAATCTGGTCCACCATATGCACACACATAAATAGATAGACAGCTGTTGAATGGTTTTGCTACATTTTTCTTGGGATTTTTGTGATAATTTTGCTGACTTTGTTGTTGTAGTGGTAGAACGCTCCCATCTCGTGAATCGACGCCAATGTCACGCATGGACAGGTCTGTTGCCTATACACACACCTATTTTAACTCCCACCGCTTTCACTTTCTATTTAGTTTTTGCCATTTTTTAGTATTTATTTTCTTTTGCCTTTTACAATCCTCTCTTGCATTGCTCTCTTATTTTTTGACATTTACGTTTGGCATGTTTTTTGATTTTGTGTCTGCATTCTGTCGTGTTCCCTATACGTAGTCCTGGAAGAGAAAAGTCGCCGGATCTGATCCCGCATATTGGACCGAGATTCGATCGCAGAGGAAGGTACCCCCCTACTACAACACTTTTCTCTCTCTCTCTCTCTTGCCTTCAAGAAAAGGGCTATAAAACGTTGATACCTTATTTTGTAACAAAAAACTGGGCTGGTTGGTGGTGGGGCATTGATGTACAAAAATTGTAAAAAATGGTTTTGGCTACTCTTTTCTCGTTACACTGCTTGCTTTTTTACATCTCTGTACAGTTTGGTCGGATTAGCGTCTTTGGTTGCTGTTCTAAATTCTAATAATATGCTTTTTTTAATGATTGGATGACACTAAATGAAAGTAATTGCATGAATTTGGCCCCCATGAAATGAAAATAATACGGAGATTGCGATTTTCCCTTACGTACGGCAAAATTACGTAAAGATTTTCTGTCCGTAACGCAAAACTATGACGGAAAATCATACATTTTTACGTTATGCTTTAAGTTGCGGTGACGGAAAAGTGACGTGGTGTGCGCGCGCATACGATTTATAGCAATAAAATTTTTCGTAAGTTACGGAAATGGAAAATCGCAATCTCCTTACTAATAAAATCATTGAATATTAATCAACAAACTAAGCAGCAATTGAATTGTGACTACAATTGCCGGATAACTTTCAATTTTATTCGAATATAATGATGAATTAATTACTTGTTAACGGGTAGGGAGGGAAATTGTAACACACATTAATTGTGACGTCCTGACATAGTGATGTCCTTAATCCCTAATCCTTTTACTAATAGTTCACATGCTGAAATGATCAGCAGATAATAATATAAATAGTTGTAGTAGTTCATTGTGATGTGCATTAATGTGATTAAAATAATAATGAAGTGTAGGCTCGGGTATTAATGCATCCATTGTTATAGAATGTGCCCTAATAAATCAGATTAACATTTTCTCGGAGGAAATAATAATGGAAACGTATTTATAGAATTAAGCTGTGTAATTATAAAAGGAACAAGGTAATACTAATAAATAGTAAATGGAGGTCGGTTGGTTTCTGGTGTGGAGAAGGAAGAATAAGGCGGAGAGATGTTTAATGCCCGGGTAGATTGACTAATTCTGTTTTAATTGAATTTACAGCAAAGCCGTGGAGCCCCAGATTAAGAATCCGAGAGTGAAGGCTCTGTGGGATAAATGGAAGCACGTCTGGATGATGGCATGGGAAAGACAGCGACGCCTCCAAGACAAATACAACTACCTGTTAGAGCTGGAGAAAGTCAAAAACTTCAGCTGGGAAGACTGGAGGAAACGCGTAAGTTCTTATTCGTCTCACTTTTACTGCCCGCCATTATTTTGCCTCCTCGGATCAAGAACTCTAATTATAGCTGACGGCCCCACCAGTCAGTCAGCCACGATCACTCTGTTATACCCGGAGACAATAACAACGTCTTACATTTTCTTCCCGCTCCTCCGACGTTCGACCTCCCGCCTCACTCACTCTCTTTCACTTCTTGCGTAAAAAAGTGTTGCGAGTTTGCGAGTGACGAAATCCCAAAATTCAAGGCTTACCTCCTCCTTGTGCGTCCCTGCTACGATTTAACATTTTATTTCCATGGCCATGAAACGTCGGAGGAGGAGGAGAACGAGTGCCCTCCTGTCGGATGACGGGAAGCGGGTATTAAGCTTTTTGTGACATTGACACTCAGAATCTAATTTGCTTTATTTTGTTTCAGTTCTTGAAATTCATGAATCACAAGAAGTCTCGCGTCACAGATTTGTTCCGAAAGATCGATAGGAACAACAACGGCCTAATCCCTCGGGAGGAGTTTATTGATGCCATCATGAAAACAAGTGAGTGCCACTGCCACGTTTCGTAGCGTTTATTTCATTTTCCTAGAATAATTACTGAGATGATAATGAGGATTTATTTATGGAAATGACACGTCCCTCAAATTCTCCTGTCGGTCTCTTTAAACGAGTTTCTCTATTCATTTACTTTGTTTGTTTACACAATAATATTCTTGTGTATCATAAGTCAAGGCTCGTGGACTCCTATTTTACCATGCAGAAAGAAGTATAGTATAGTGGCAGAAGGTAAGTCCGTCAGAGCTTTTCTAAATTAAAATTTCACTTTTTTCCAACGGGCGAAAAAAATCGTCATTTCTGTCGCCAGTGGGAAAAAGTGAAATTTTAATTTGCAAACTCCCGGAAGGGCTTACTTTCTCCATGGTAGCAGAGTCCACGAGCCTTGATCATTAGTATGTATGTGAAAAGAGATGACTATGGAACAGCAGGTATTTACTATTAGGGTGATGAATGATGATGATGGTATATAAGGAAATTGTGGCTGAGTTGTTTTTGGGTGTTAATGGTAGGAAGTGGGATTATGGTGTGGTGTGGCAGCTGGATGGATCGGGTTATTTATTTGTTTGTTTTTGTGTTTGACGGAAATAGAATTCCCGACGAGTCGTTTGGAGATGAATGCTGTGGCAGACATGTTCGATCACGGAGACCATCTGATTGATTACATGGAATTCATTGCGGCTTTGCGACCCGACTGGGAAGAGAAGAAACCCGTCTCCGAAGGGGACATCATCGACGACGAGGTGCAGCGTCAAGTGATGAAGTGCACTTGTCGACAGAAGTTCCGCGTCTTCCAAGTCGGAGAGGGTAAATACCGGGTAAGCCAATAAACTCAAATTCTTTTTTTACACACGCTGCTGATCTATTGCCCGCAACACTTTCACTCAATCTCATCATTATTATTGCTTCCTTGAAACTCCCGGACAAGATAAGGACGCTGATTTTATGTCCCGGCAATCATCCGAACAGAATTGCATAGCAGCAGCGACTAGGAGTTTTTTATTGTTCGGGGATGTCCATAGAAATAAAAATTAGAGAAGATCCATTGTCAGTGAGTGTCTTCTTCTTCCAAGTTAGCCAGTCGAGTGGAGAAAGTGGAGTTTTCTTTTGATGGATGAGGGTTATCTGCTGGACGCAGAGAGATGCCCGTTTACTTTATCTCTCCTGACTCTGACTCTCTTTTATTTGCTAAGTGGCTGCATTCTGGTCGACTGACCGATGGAGTGTCCTCTCTCTCCACTTGACGGACTCGTCCACTCCTCGACTCTTCTATATTTATTTATTCACCAGTCAACAAGATTCCCTAAGAACAAGCTAAACTATTTAAGGAATGCGTAGGAGCAGCAGACTTTTTTAGCCACAGAAAACTTTTCCCTTTTTCTCCGCAGAAAACAACTCGACAAGTGCAATATGTCAGGCAACTTGCATGCATCGTCATCACCACACTGTTCAACTCAAGGCAGCTTAATGTTACCATATATAATGGTAGAAGGTTAGCCCGTCAGAAAGCTTGGAATTTAAAATTTCATTTTTCTACTGATTTTCGGAACGTCGTAAAATTACCATCTCGCGGGCCCTCGAAAAATGTTTTCTTCCCGGGACCGGGAATAATAAACCTTCCCGCTTCCCGGGAAGAATTCTTCCCGATTTTCCGTTCCCGCGCTAATTTTTTTTCCAATTTTCCGTTTCCCGCGTTAAAAAATTTCCCAATTTCCCGTTCCCGCGTTAAAAAGTTTCCCGATTTACTTTGCTTCCTTCCCGGGACCTATGGTCCCGCGGTCCCGCATTTTTCGAGGGCCCGCCATCTCGTATTTTCATTTTACTATTTTACGAAAAAAAATCTTCATTTTTGTCGCCTATAGAAAAAAAGGTAAAATTTTAGTAACCAAACTTTCTGATGGGCTTACTTTCTACGGTATATAAATGGTAACGTCCAGCTGCCTTGGTTCAACTCGTGTCCTCTGGACTTCACGTGTTCAGGGCATGAACTGTTAGTACAGATGGGCTCAATGAACTAAGTGTTTTTCTAGTGGAGACAGACAGGTAGGCGTATGTATGGCATGCATTTGTGTAGTGCCGCATCTTTCCACATAAACAAAAAGACAGAAATTAGCGAAGGGCAAAAACAAAGATGAAGAGAAAGTAATTGCATGCTCATGCTGCTCGTCCACTCCTCCGCCATTTAGTTGACAGGGAAGCAGTCAGGAGAGCTCCTTCGCTTTCTATTTTCTTTGATATCGTTTGATATTGGAATTGGTTGATATAGTTCTACCCTAGCGGTCTTCTTTAATCTTCCAACCGTGACTCCACTTTATTTTCTCAAGCGGATATGATTGACTAAAACATGAGGGCACCTCCGTTCTTCCTCATAGCAAATTAAAATATTCATGTCATCTTTGACATTGACATCTACATAGACATCCATTAATCTGAGACGTTGGCGTGAGATTGAAGGGTCAAAAGGGCGCAAAGAATTTGAAGGGGGCAGAGCATTGGGGCTAAGCCTCTCCTTCCCAGCCAAAACAGCCTTTCTATTTTTCGTCTTTGCCCCATAAAAATTCAAATTTTTGATCAAAAATCAGAGCGGAAATTAGCAAACACTCTAGGGCCATTCAAACCCCAAACATTTCCATCTATTCAGCAAAATAAAACTTTCTCTCTGAATCCCTTTGTCATTTGTGCATTCCTTACGCCACAATGTGCTTTTGCAGCTTCAAGTTTCAGGGATTCATGGGCAAAGATGGGCACAGTGGATGTCTATAGAAAAATTCTTGATTTCATGGACCCTACACCTCGTGCACTCCCGTCAGATTTAGATTTAGGTTATCCTTCAAGAGAAAGCGCGTTGCCCTCAATCCTATTTGGTAATGTAGATAAAGACTATAAAAATCAATTGGGGAAAGTTGATATTAGTAGTTACTATAAAGCTGAATGAGACCCAGTTTAAACTATTGTTAGTTTTTGAAGTATCCATTATTAATCTGTAAATATTTCAAAGTTTTTTGTTGCAACCCTTTTCCAATTGTTCCCTCGTATTAATGAGCTACTGGGCTTTTCCTAAGTTTTCTCCCTGCTTCAATGAAACACATTTGCAATGTAAATATATGTGCCTTCATAAAATAGTATGAGGAGGAAAAACTTTCACAAATCCCTTGTGTGTTGGTGAAAGTTCATTGTTTTAGTTTCGAAATTAAGTATTAATATTAATGCATGTCTAAGAGATGACAGTAGTTGGACTTGGAATCCAGATGAAATGTTTCACTTTTTTTCTTCTTTTTTATATCATTTTTGCTGACTTTTATAGTTGCATGTTTGAAATTAGGAGCATAACGATAAAAATAGGAGATATATATTGAACCAGGATTTGAGGATATATTACGGGGATCGTGATTTTAAATTACAATCTCTCTTTATCTCTTACTAGCTTCCCTACCTTTATTATCCCTGTCAATTAATTTTGTGAGAAATGATTTTTAATGAAGATGTCTTTTTTGAACAGTTTGGTGACAGCCAGAAGCTGCGACTGGTACGTATCCTGAGGTCAACTGTGATGGTGCGCGTTGGTGGTGGTTGGGTTGCTCTCGACGAATTCCTCGTTAAAAATGATCCTTGCCGAGGTAAGTTCCCTTTCAGCTCACTTTTCTATTTCTCTCTATCTCTCACAGGAATAAATACGTCTCATCATCAGGGATCATCCCTAGACTATACTCGAAATGTCGCAATCTCTTCATTTCTTTCTCTTTTCTCTGAAAGTGAAAGATGTGTAGCCACAAGAAGTGAAAGTCCTGGTCCACCTCACCCATTTGGTGAAAGTTGTTTCTCTTGGGGCGAGTTGAAGCCCACGCTTTCACTTCTTGTCCCTTATCGTATAAATATATCACGGTAGCCGGTAAATAACGGGTAACCATTGAGATACTCGAAAGTTGTCAAAGTTGTGAATAGCTAGCTGGATATGTCTGTGGATGAGTCATCATCTAAAAAGACAGACGTCATAAAATAGTCCGCCTCAAGACATTCATCTGTCACTAACTAACGAAGTTACTGATCCGATTATAAAAGGCTCCTGCTAATAGGAAACTGTAGCCTCACAACGGTGACACTTGATCTCTCTTATGAACAGGTGATCTCCAATTACTCCAGATAATAACTTTCTCCTGTGAAAGAAACATCCTGGAATCTCTATCCTATTTAAAATTAATCATTTAATTATTGTAACCAGGCCAGAATCAGAGAACGAGTCCGCGCGGGTTAATTATTAGCCTTATCAATCCAGAACCGAAATCACTGGTGAAATGTGATCAACTATAAATGATAATTGGTTTTGCAGCATTATTAAAGTCACCAAAATCCCAAATGTACTTTTCTCTTATGAAGATTTAATTTCCAATTAAAATTGATTCGTTTCTGATGAGTTTAGTCTGGAATTGTAAATTCAGGGCCAGACTCCTCATCAGACTGCATCATTAGCTTTTGGTAGATCAGATTCAGATGGGATTGTTGTATCATATAAAAATTTCCATTAATGTCCCTCCTACGACGTACAAAACTATCATTAAGGTTGACTGCACAGGTTTTGTGGCAACGAGATAAGTTCACCAGCAAAAATGTAGCAATTCCGGTTGCTATGATCAGAATCTGTGCATC
>JABASI010004881.1:0-13242 GCA_019776505.1 Tomocerus nigrus | reverse complement strand
CAAAAAAATTAAATCGATCATAAAATGAAACGAAATCAATGAAAAGAAAACTCTCTGATTTTATTATGTAGCGGTATAGGTATATGGGATAACTTGATACTTGATACATATGCTTACTTTGCTTACTCGTATTTTAAGCGCATAATTATTATTAGTAGCATTAATAAAATTTAATTAATAAGTAACATGTTTAACGATTTTGTTACTTGGAACTTCTGTAGGAATTAGTTTGCCACAAGTCATAAAAACGAGCTCGGGTATTGTTTAAAATGCTGGACTTGGCGATTTTCATTGTCTGGTAGGGTAATAAAATAAATTAAATGTTAAATATGACACGTAGGTATATTTCCATGTTTGTTTTATACGATAAAAATTTTGTATGCCTACCTACATATTATTATAGGTACCTATTATCTTCACGTATTTGATGTTCAAACGTAATTTTCCATTATATTTGAAAGTAATACAGGAAGTGGGCATTTTATTTCATTCATTCACTTTGGTATTTCTGTCTGAGAAGAAGGGGAGTAGGTATTGTAGTCTAAATAAAGTTTATAATACTTGCCATTTTTGATTCAGTCGAGTCATTCCTCTTCTCAAATTAGGACAAGAATGCGAATCTATTTCCTCAGCAAAAGTATCATCGCTGTGTTTCTTTTATTGGCTCTATTCCAAAAAGTTGTTCATACAAAGTCATTAGCGAAGCATAGAAAGTTTGTCAAAAGAGAAATTAATAACAGAGTAGAAGATACCGGGGAATCTTACAACTAATACTAATACTACCTCAGGCAGGAGACGCTTTTACAGACATAATGAGCGTTATTGTGACTCCAGATTGAGAATCAAAGTTGCAATGGTGTGTAATAACGGATATTTTGCTCCAGAATCTGAAAGAGGTGAATTATTTGGCGAATATCTTTAATTCTAGTGATTTTCCCAATTCTAGTGCATTACCCGTATAGAAATACTGATATTCATATTCCATGTTATAAACAGTAATAAATCAGAGGAGGACCCGAGAAATTCTCATCAGGATCCCCAGAAACATTCGGATAGAATGTTGTATCAATGAATGCTCAGATGCTCTTATTTTGAAATATTGTCAACCTAATCGTGCAGCGGCAACGACTACCTCAACTCCTCCGACCACAACAGTAAGTCCACCCCGTGCGTGACCAATTTTTTTCGTCTCTCGCTATAAATATTCATTTTATTCTGAAAGAAAGTATAATATACATATTTTTGTATATTTAAAAAAATTGTATATATTCAATCTCGTAGTTACATTCTATTTGTATGAATTTTTGAAGCTACTATTTTCTTATGTAGGAACATCCACCAGTTACGGAAAGCAACAGTGTCGACGAAGAAAACCAAATAAATCTAGAATCCCTAAACGTAACAGAATCCGTAACAAGCGTAAGAAATTTAATTGTTATAACCGATCCTCCGGATGATAATATTTTTGCCATAAATCAACACACTAATGATGTGTTGAATTACTAAGTAAATGCCCATCCAACTAAGGTACAAGGTCGCAACTTTCCCACAGTTCAAGCCATACATAATTCTCTCAGGTTACGCAGTGTAATATTATAATGTGATTTATAAAGCCATCATCGTCTTACAAAAAAGGAATAAACTTCTCAAGGATACGCATAAGAACTAAGATTTGTTGCGTATAAATATTCTCATTTTCTTCACTTGCACATTTTACATTTTATTTCAGTTACTACGTTTTAGCATCAGTTAAATAAAACATCACTAATAAAGCACCCATAAAGATGTATGAATTTTATCCAAATAACGCACCATGTTGTACTATTCTACTTCCTAAAATTTAATTAGCTAAATGTACTATGTATCCTTGAGAGTGGATTGTCAATGAAGGTGCCATGTTTAAAATATCGAGGCTTATGATTTTACGGACCGAAAAAGTAGTTAAATTCATCCAATTCAGCTTTCTTTTCCAGTTCAGCTTGCGATAGTTGAATGGTGGGCTTCGGGGGACGAGAACGCGGATAAAGTGAACGACCTTTCTACAGAGAAAAAAATCAAATGGTAAAATATTAAAGTAAATTACAAACATAATGAGCAAGGCATAAATTAACTTTACATCAAAAAATGCATGAAATTCGTAAAACAGATGCCAGGGACATGTTCTAGTTTTAGTGTTAATTGAATTGCCATGCAAAAGGTTCAAAAATCATTTGTTACGATAGGAAATGAGCAAGGAAGAAAGTAGGATCCAATTTACCTTGACACGAATAGGAGCCTGGGCACGATCCTTACTCTTCAAAGCCCGAGCATCTTCATCTTGCTTCCGCCGACTCAATTTTTCACCACGTTCCACTTCTCGTCGTTGTTTATCTAATTCCTGTTCCAAATTATTCCAAATTACAATCAATATCCTTTGTTTTATTCCTGATATTCATATTCATGATACTAATAATTTACTCTTGAGATTTGGAACATTATGTCATCGGGCATAGCTTGAATTTCCTTCACCAAGTCTTCAAAATTCTTTTCCACGGAAGTCAACATCAGGAGTGGGCTTAAATGATGATCAATGTTACCTGTAGATTTGATACAAGAAAATATCTTTTGATTTGTGATTGAAACTAATGTGTAATGTAATGCATGAAAGTTTTGGTTGCGATAATTAACAAGGACTTACCGACAGCGGCTTTGTACACCTTTCCAATATGCCGACGAAGAATGCGAAACAATTTTTGTTGTTGACGGACATCATAATTTCCTCCAGTAAACATGCTATTATAATGTTAGTAATAATGTTTTATAATTTAAAATATTTGGAAACAGATACAGTATAAAATTTACAACGTACTCTACTAGAAGTCTAAGAGCATTTCCTCGATCTTCATTGTAATTTATATCTTCTTGCATTGCATTTATTTCCTTGCGCAATCGGCGGCTTTTATCATTCAGAGTTTTCTAGTAAAATTCGTGGAAAATTATATGGCATTGCTTACTGGAATGTTGGAAATAATAGAATTTCAAAATAATATTTACTCTAGTTTTCCTTATATTCGTGTTGACTTGATCTAAAACTTCTTCAGAAGCCTGGGAATGTTGGATTAGGCTCAAATTCTGTTCTTCCATGTCGGAATAGATTTGCAGAAGTTGACTCGGTCGTGTAAAACTCAGATCTTTGTTTTAAAATGATATTCTCGTGTCATTTTACAAAACATTGCATAACAAATACGAAATATTTCCTATTTTAATATTTAACTTTACTGGCAAGTTCTTTCATATCCTGTGCCTCGGTTCCTGGTACTAGCTCAAGTGATTTTAATAAAGCATATTCATCATATCCGTCTTCATCCACTACAAACATTTTTCACAGCTTTAATATAATTGATCAATTTGCATATGCAGCACATTTTCCAACGAAATAGTAAGATATGCCAATATTATAACATTAAAAGTGTATCAGATTTGACTGTCATACATTGAATCATTGAAAAGTATATTAAAATTAATGCGAATTCTCACCGTGGTGTATTTCTTCTTGTGAGTGACTGTATGGAACCATTTGAAGACCATGGTGGTCATCTCCGTGACGCAAATCTTTGTCAGCAATCGCATCTAATCCTGGTAATCGAATTGGTTTAGTGAAATCATCGTCATCATCATAATCGTAATCTCCATGATATCTCTTCACTGTTTCGCGTAACTGCTTGTTAAGTCCGGTGATCAGATCCAAACTGCTACTGTGATCCCCAGCTATGATTGAAAAAACAATAAGTCAACTCGTCTAAGATACTAAACATATTTTCGGAAGATTTTGATCAAATGTGTTCATATTTGTAATTAAATACCTTTCATTCCTGATATAGCACTTCGTTTATCGTCGAATTTGGCTTCATTGGCTGCGACAATAGCTTGAGCCTGTTTTAATGGTATTCCCTTCCTGGTCAATTTTGATAATCTCTTCTTTGATTTGTTGCTGCCTCTGTTCAATTAACATTTACATTTTGAATTATAAGTCATCAGTTATCGAACATTAGAAAAATTCAGTTCCAAAATTTCTTATAGTTTTCTTACACGATATGCTCTATTGGCTTCTTCTTCATCTTTGCGCATTCCCTAAAAAATAATTGTTAACAAAATAAATTATGTTTCTGGCTACATTCTTTTTGTTGAAATTCTTTGCATGTATATTTGTAGCGACATAACATTTAAAATAAGTAACCTCGCCAGATATGTCATCAAGAAAATTCATATAATTTTTACACTCTCGCAGGCTTTCGCTAGCTGCAATAATATCGCTTTTCAGATGATTAATATTTATATTCAGCTCTCGAACTTCTGCAGTTTTCTCCAATTTCTCTCTGAGAGCTGTTTCGGCACTAAAATAATGATTAACAGTATTCTGATTTCATGATCTTCAAAAATTCTACTATATAAATTAAATATATGATCATGATGTCTCGTGTCGAATTAATTACGCTCTGGAGGCTTCAATTGTGTCTTCATCATTTTCTTTGAGGAAAGCATCAAATGACGATTGTGTGAAATCAGTCATCCATTCGTAATTCTTTAGGGCTGCTTCTTCATCCATACGACGTTTGTTCAACAATTCCAAAGCTTGTTGCCTTGTTCTTATAGCTCTCTTAAATTATACACGGATTCAGTTAAAAATTAGATTTCGATACAAATAACGTAAAGCATAGGTAATTATTTGCATATTATCTGTTAATTGTAACTATTTATAAATATATTCAGTTTAAATATTCCATACCCTCAAATAGTAGCAATTTTTCCGATGTGTTAAGTAATCCGAGTGAATTTTCCTGGAAACTTTTTGTAAATGATTTATATGCAAGCCTCGTTGTGCTTTCCATGTCACTTGCTTGAATATACTTGCCTTAGCTGTAAGGAAAAAATGTTTTCATTGTTACCTTTTGTATTCTATTGTTGTTTCACCTGAGGAAATGAACTTTTTTATGTATTAATGCTCACAAAAGAATTTTCAAATATATTCCAAAGAAATTAATGAATTTTTACTCTGTCTAAATTCCGGAGTGGCGAACGGTTTAATTCGGTCATTTACTAATTGAGTTCTCTTGTTTGCTTGTGTTTGCTTTTGAACAGTTGGCGAGCTTTGTTCAGATAATCTTCTCTACGTCCGCATACACATAATAATAATATTACAACTGTTATTACCCTTTAAATCCGCAGAGATTTAAAGAGAGATCTGCATTACGGAGATACAAGATTAAATAAATTTTCCCAATGATTCAATAATTTTACCCGTTGTTTCTCAGCTTGCAATTCTGCCATGTAAGCTTTTAGATCAGGGGGAATAGTGAACGGGTTTTCTTCGTCATCTCCTTCAATAAAAGGAACTTTCCCATTTCCACCTTTCTTAGTTTTAACTTGCGCTTTCTTTTCTTGCTTTTTACGGCGATCAGGAATGGGCGGGAGAACAACAGGAAGAATGGAATCTGAAATGTCAGGAAGAACTAAACCATGATTATGTTGCTGATGATGATGGTGGTGGTGGTGATGATGATGATGTTCGTGATGTGGGTGGCCATGATGGGCAGACTGAATTTTAGGATCTACAGGCACATCCGCTGCTATAATCGTTCCTTCTTCTTTAGGAGGAAGGATGGTCGTAATAGACGGCATTTTTTAATAAATTCTTATCACTTGTTAAGGAAAATACATATCAAGGCGAAGATCGAGATCACTCTCAAATATTTCTAACAAAAATTGACCAAAGATTTTTTAGTACTTTGTGGACAAAGGTCTTCCTTTCATAAACATTTTAATTTCAAGCGATATTTCCTCTTATTGATCTTTATCGACTAAACTTTCACACTGAGAATATTCTTGATATCTCCTGTCAAGCACCTACCTACTAGCTGTATGACTATGACAACTATTGATCTAAGAAGGTCGTGATTTCTGTCCAGGAATGGAAAGTAATAATGCAAATAGAAATGGCTTCTACAAAATTTTGAATGCAAGGAAATTATCAAGAAAAAAAAGTGAATATACGATATACAATTACTACAATTCATGATATAAGAATTCTGGAGAAATTCTAACATAAACGATGCCACCCAAGAAAGCCCCTGCTAAAGGAAAACCAGGATCAAAAGGAGGGAAAGCCGGGAAGAAGGGCAAAGGCGCAGAGAAAGTAGAAGTTAGAAAGCTGACAAAGAAGGACAAGAAACTGATTAAGAAATTCGGGGATTTAAAATTTGAAGGAGCGGATGGGAAAGAGGAGTCATTGATATGGATGAAAAGAGATGAACTGGAAGTCGTAGGTCGTGAAATTAGTAAATCTCAGGGAATTGTTTTGCGAATCATTTATTGACATAATTAAAATGTATTATTTTATTGATTTCTATAGCTGACACACTCCGAGAACAATTGACACTTACCAGGAGGGAAAGAATTAAATTCATGCTAGAAAGGGATTTTCTCTACGATTCTATGAAGGCTTACCAAGATAAACTTGATTGCCTTTTGGTATGGTACTCATTTATGGGTGACCTGCATCTATTGAGACTAATTGAAGTTTTTCTGAATAATCTAATTAGTTTCAAATGATATATTAACGGAACTTTTTTTTAATGAAAACAATTGCAAAATAATTTTATTTTGCAGGAGGAGGAACGTTTAAAAAAGGCCGAAGAGCTGAAAGCTACTCAGGATATGGCTGATTTGGAGACGGTGAAAAACATGGAGGCAAGATAATTTGACTTACTTTACCTCCTGTGTCATCTATTTTTGAATAGAGACGTTTTTAATTGTAAATTTTCTTAGGGGAAACATTTCCGCTACGAAGTTCAATTGAATGCAACTCAGATGGACATGAAAAATGAATTAAGACGTCAAAAGGTAAACTTAAGCTATAAAATCAAGTTTGAAGGCTCTAGAAAGAATAGTGCCATTAAATACTTGCAAATTTTCATGTCACAGTTGAAGGATTGGTTGGATAAATCGTGGCAGTCCATTTCCCAGGAATTGGATAAGCAGTCGAATTTACTTCAAGAGCAGTCTAAAACCAATCGTGAAAAAATCGACGAAGCGAAGTATTCAATTTAACATTTTCTGCTTCCTTCCATTCAATCTTAAAAATATCACTGAACATTTTTCCCGTTTGTATGACAGGAAAAAACTTGATAACTTGCACGAATATTCATCGGACCAAGAAAAACAAATGCGAGAATACATAGCAAACTTAAATAAAGCTATGGATGGTTCTTTATACAAATTTCGATTGCAGAGAAAATTAGACCTACAAGAAGTTAACCTTATTTATTTACATACTTGTAATAAATACCTTAATTATTCGAGGAGACAAGCTTAACAGTAGTAAACATGTAATAAATTGTAATTATTGCTTAAGGAAATGTATTTTACTTTTTTGTGTGGGAACTTATAGTGTGAAGAGCGATACAATGAATTCCTGTGGAGTTTAGAGAAAAACTATGAGAAATCATATGACGAGTACAAACAATTTTACATTATGGCTACTCACAACTGTCTCACGTATATTTTGTCGATGAAGGATGAACTGACAGAAGTTGAAGAACGAAAAAATGTGGTAAGTAATAATAATAAATTAAATTTTACTCGAAATATTCATTTCGACGTATTATTTTACGATTGTGCATTAATTTAATTGCATTGTTCGTCCAAGATACGAAATAGCATGAAGAAAATGAGAAATGAGTTTAAGAATGCCAAATCTATTTTTAAATCAGCTACTGATATGTTCAATGCTGCAAGTGTGAAGGTAATTTTAGTAATAATGAGAGAAACTAACCTATTTTAACATCGTAATGAGAAACATGTAACATTGACAATTATTAAAATCACAGCATCATCATTTTGAAAATCTAAAACGCTCAATCAGCCATACCAGTCAGGAAATTTTGAAAATAGAAAAGGACATTTCTCGTTATCTTCAAGAATATCGTCATTTGGCTCATAATATGACCACAATCGATGACGAAAGAATTCATTTTCGGGCCACGTAAGCATATTTTACGGAATATTTTAGGATTTGCAAGAGAATTTCCTGAATAAGAATTTTTCTTTCAGTACTGAACAAATGGCGGATAATTTGGTGCATGTCTACAACGATCGATATCGAATCTCACAATCCTCAGTGTCGTACAATTACGATCGTTGGAACAGAGAAAAAGAGAAAACCCGTCTGATGTCCAAAATAAATAACCCTGATGATTTTTGGCCTGCAATGGCGCCTTACATAAATCTTCTCAACCAAAAGGATGCAAAAATTGAGAGACAGAAACTTCGGGTATGAATTGATAAGCTATTGACTTATATATAAATGCATTCTTAGGAAATAACGGAATCAATTGTAATAAAGGCAATCAGGATTTCGAAGCAGCAAGATGACATGCGAAATTCCCTGGAAGCTCGAATGCTTGCTATAGGACTGAAAACAAAATATAAGACTGTTCTTCCGCAACAATCTCATGTAGCTGCAAGATCACAAAGATTGGATTGGGGACCCGCTGGTCTTTTGGCTAATAAACAATTCCCGATACGATCACCTCATATTCCTCGTCGCCTAAAATGTGTTGTTCCTGAAGAAACTGAGGATGAAGTGGCTGTTTGTGTTACAGAATCCATAGAAAGAGCTTTAGACTTAAAACAAACGAAAGCAAACAAAAATAATTAAATGGGACAATAATTGAAATGTTGAATCAAAGTAACGTTCAAGTGTCTTTCTTAATTATATATTTTTCTGATTCTAAGATTATGAATCTTGCAAGAAATTAATTGAAGAAAGAATGACAGTAACAGCAATACATACTAAAGATTTATTCATTAGCAAAACAATAAACGCTAACACTTAATTATAATTCATAATTATAATAATTATTGTATCAGTATGTACACTTGAAGCTAGAATATTCACAAAATAAAGTTTTGTAGCAAAACAGCTAGGTATATAATTTTGTCAGTGAACAGTGATGGTCCCTAAATTGAACGATCATAAAATGTTATAAAAGCGAAATCTCTATGCGAAGCGTCGACTTACGTCGGCAATAACAATAATTATTGTACTAAGTATAACACTTTTTTATAAATAGACCCTTCTTCTGAATTTTCTGTTAACCTTGAAGATAGCTTAATTCCGAAGATTGGATATTTTTTCTGGCGAAACCTAAGTTTGCACTTGAATTTGTTCGGTTGGAATTGAATTATTTTCTTGAGTATCACCGTGATCATCAGATAAAATCTCGCTTACGATGGAAGTACGGGTAACTGAATACTCGATAACATCCTCCTGTGAATTTGCACGTTCGTTAACGATAAGCACACTTTTTCCCACGACGTCATCTACGAATTCCTGACTTATTGCTGTAATGGCTAACTCTGTGTTATCTTCAATGGAGTTCAGCAATTTGTTGGCTATTCCTTGGTTGATTTCCTTTTGGTTATCTACGTATTTTTCATCAAGACTTCCATCAGCTGTACGACTCGTTTCGTAACGTGCCTCAATATCGCTGTCAGCTTCGCTTCCGCTTGCATTTTTAATGCTGCTACTACCACCACCACCTTTACCATTTGTCCCATTTTCATTTTCAGCAGTAACGGTCGTTTGTTCAACATTTTTCTCTTCATTAATCCCCGTCAATATGCAAGATACTGCCCACAATCGTTTTTGTAAGTCAATTTTCTTTGCTTCGGATGGAGGACTGATTTTTTTACTGTTTGCATAAAAAGTTCCACCTTCTCCTTCGACTTTTGGAGATACTGCCGCGTATACGATTGTATCAGATCCTTGTTTGGGTGACTGGAATAACAAAATTAACAATTACCATTGATTGGACTAAAAGAATCTTACAGAATTCTAATAAAAAATAAATATTTTCATTCACTCCCAAAAATTAATATTGAGGAAAATCCTGAAAAATATCCTGGAGGAAAATTCTAAGAAATAATCTAGAGGAAAATTCTAAAATAAAACCACTTAAAACCACTATTAATTAATACTTAGTTCATTCAAGTTTTCCTTTCCTCAACTACTACAAGATATTGACCTATTAATTTTTACTTACTTTAAAAATGCAGCTTGTAAAGCAGCCACAGATTTTGCATAGGAACATATTCTCGTATAAGTCCGTTTTTACAACGCCAGGATGAACAGCGTAGACATGGACATTTGCATTTTCGCTTTTTAACCGATCTTCCAAATACCTCGTGAAAGCCACTTGCATCATTTTTGTGGTCATGTAGGCGAGGTGTGAAGAATAAAATTTTCTGTAGTAAAAAAAATAGCAAAATGATCTTTAAAAATCATTCCTGTTGAAATATATATATCGTTTTGAATGGTATTTTACGAATATTGTAGATCATCAAAATTGATTTTTCCTCCAAAAGCAGCAATGGATGATACATTGATTATCCTGCTAGGTTTTGCTGCAGTTCCGGAGCTTTTCAGTTTGGGCAGAAGCAATTGGGTAAGGAGGAAATGACTCAAATAGTTCACTTGAAAATGTGATTCGAAGTTGTCATTTGTTACTTCGTATGGGGCTAACATTATTCCAGCTGAAAGTAATAAAATCTCACGCATAAATTTTCCTCTGTGGATTAGTTTCAAGTTATTTTGGTAGTGTTACCCTTACCATTGTTAATAAGAATATTAATTCTTCTGTAGTGTTTCAAAACGTTGTCTGCAAACTGTCGGACAGATTCTAATGATTTTAAATTCAAACTGAATGTTCGGGCTACTCCTGTAGATATCCCTTCCCTTCTGATTTTTTCTATCACCTCTTTTCCTGCTGCTTCATTTCTCACACCTAAAAGAAGTCATATAAAATCGCCGTGGTATTTACATACGCAGCATGAAAATCGTAAAGTTTATTTTAACATTTAATTCAAACCTAAGACAACATGCATATCCAGAATAAGAAGTTGTCTAATGACGTGGACACCTATCCCTCGTGCTCCTCCTGTCATTCATAGAATCAAAATTGATTAAATAACCATTATTATAATCAACCATTGCAAAATACCGGATAAAGTACCGGAAGGGATGCACTTTAAATATAAACCACCAGCAGTAACAGCACAATTTCCAAGAAAATGTGACACTGTGGGACGCTGACGCAGATTCAGATGCATTCATGCATTAGCATATAATGGTACCATTCATCTACTGTCACTGTACCACTAATCTCCATTTTAGAAATTATATACGTTTAAATGGCGATAATTTCCGCTATTTTTATGACTTTGTGGCCATTCCCCCAAATATGTGTCCCCTAAAAATGTCTTTAGATACCAAGCTTTTAACTTGAAGGAATCAGTAATTCAATCCGTTTACGAGTTATATACCGTTTAGACAGACGTTCAGACAAGACACAGACATATACAGACTGTCATATCATGAAGTAGCTAGTAGCTCACATTTCTTACCCATTCGTTTTTAATACTTTATAAATTTGTTATATTATACCTGTAATTACAGCAACATCTCCTTCCCTCCGAGGAATTTCTGTTGTAAAATTCAAAAATTAATAAGGTTTACAAAACATTGATTTTTCGTGGGAATAAGATCTATAGATAAACTGAGAGATTACTTTGAATGTCCAATTTCCTGTGGAATGTGAATAATTCAATGATATTCCATTTCGTCCCAACAAATGTAAAGCTGAGGAAATACCAAAACCGTCTGAAAAATCCCCCGCATCCTCCTGATGGAGCTGTTTGCTTTTTCGAATCCGCCATCTTTTTTTAAAAAACACTCCGGAAACGTAACTAAAAACTGGCTATACACCTACAGAAGCCCACCCCCAAATCTCTTTCCAACGAATATTTCTGTCGTGCCAGCTTGATAAAACTCTTGACTTTTCTATTGAGAGATAATTCCTATACGATTAATGCACAGATAATACGGGTGCCGTGTTTCCGCCTTTTATCAGCACATAATTCTTGTACAATTGAATTGTAACACATTTCATGATTTTTATATGACAATTCGATAAGATATCACAGTTTATTTTACTTCGGCCACTGATAAGGCATTTAGGTATATACTTTTCCTCTCTGTATACTCTTTCAATGCTATATATCAAAATATGGACTTGAAATGCTGAAAATTAGTTGAAATTCGGCGAATCGTTGGAAATGTCCCTTGATTTGCAATGCAAATTGTCATGGGAGTATTTTCCCTTGAAATCTCTTCCAAAATTCATGTAAAATCCGAAAAAATCCAAAGCGCAGTAGAAAACAACAGTTTTCGGTTTTTCCGCCTTCCAGCCAGGGAGCTCTTTGGAAGTTTCTAGGTAAGTGTGCTGATAAACACCGAGTAAACCCGAATGTTGCGGAAAACGGAAACTACCCAGATGTAAAGGGGAAACAGCAGAACAGCACTGTATATTGTATCTAGCGCAGAGCTAAGTAGGGAGTGAATGTTCATTCGCAATATTAACCATATACTTAGGTAGGTACCTTAATATTTGGTTGTATAGTGGTATCGACAGTTCAACACTGACGTGCAATCATCGAAAGAATTAAAGTGGGACGTGTAAAAGTAAATAATTGTCTAATTGTACGTAATTATAAGATAGGATGTAAATACACAAGATAAATATACCTACAATTTCTATTTCGATTTCTATTTGCACAATTTCAAGCTTCGTTGCACAATTCTGTTGCACAACTCCGTTGATTCTTAAGCCTAGCCTTTTGACGACGACAGCCAGGTGTTATACTACAATATTTGGTGTCTTGCGTTATACAGAGAGGTTATATTTAGCCTTCGTTCACCTACTCATATCACTCAATATCACTCACGTAAACAATTCAGGCACTGGAATCTTGAAGACAGGTATGTTCTAAGGAAGCTTATGTACAGCAAAATCAAGGTAATTTCATGGACAAATTATGGATATTTGCAGCGTGGAACGAAAAGACACGAACGTGTTTTACGTGGAACAATTAAAGTCAGCAATTTAAAAATAATCCAATTATGTAGGTTGTACATTGCGTATCGTCCATGCAGGCCCAGGCCTGTACATGAATTGACTCCAAGTTTAAAACACCTAAGAAATGTGCTACTGTGGTTGGGACTAAGTTAATGCGGATATATTATTATGTGGTAAAAATAATCAACACTCATAATGTCATAAATGCTAATGCTAATGTTGTTTATCGTGAGTAGAAATATACATGTTTTTAGTGGGAGTCTCGCATTCTATTAATTGCAATATTTTT
>JABASI010004880.1:0-13242 GCA_019776505.1 Tomocerus nigrus | reverse complement strand
CGTCCGTACTTGCTATGGTTTATTATTTTATGTAGGTATATGCTGTATAATATGGTTATATCATTTAAAAAATTTGATCCTCCCTCTTACCTGCCCTAACCCCATTACTTTTTATTTTAACCATCTGAAATTTTTATGTATGCATTTGGAGCAGAAACACCTTCAAATTTAATCTTACTATACCAACAAATATATAGATGTTGCAATTTACTTGCTTTTAATTTCAAATTCGTTACTGCTATTTACTTAAAAACTTACTAAAAAATGCAATGATTTTTGAATATTTTATATATAAATACTTTTACTGTGGATTTTCAAGAAAACTATAGTATGATCGCAGAACTACTGAAATTTTAGCAATTGTATCTGTGCGCCATAATGAAAGGTAGTTTTAATAGGCGATGACATGGAAAAGTTTAATTATTGGAATAAGATTCACTGGTTTGTCGTTGAATTTTGTTGTAAGGAGTGTGGGGGATGTCCACTCAACGAAAAAAGTTCAGGCTTTAACCCAAAAGCTGATTGCACCGTGGCTGCTAGTGCAATAGAGTTGGATCTTGCTTCCGGTCAAAAGTGGATACGGGTGGAGGATTTGAACTCTGCTTTTTGTGTGCTGAAGTCGTTTATGGATGCAGGGAAACCGTTTCGAGTTATTGCAGGAATCAACGAACAAGGTCACCAAATCAAAGCAAGCTCTACTCCCACCAACTGATATTTTGTCCGGGTGATTGTTCTATTTCAATCAATTGCATATTATGTTGTGGGATAATTGTTTTTATTACAGGAGCTTATAAATATGAGAGAGTGGATAATTACCTGGACATTACTTATGTACGAGAACTGCGAATGTATTCATTAGACGCAAGTAACAAAGGTCTCGTGCTGGGTAGTGCGCTAACTTTGTCAAATGTCATTGTCCTCCTGCAGGAAGCAGGCAAAATACAAGGATATGAATATGTGACACAGATCAGTACACTTTTAGAAAGAGATACGAATCTTCCCACTCGAAATGTAAATAACATTTAGACGCTTTAAGTGTTACATGTATAGCTAGTGTGTACAAAAAATAATTAATAGAAAATCTACCTATCGGTATAAAGAATTGCAATATCTACGATTTACAGCTAAGTCAAAAATCTACGAAATCCAACATTCCAATGCTAAATGCTAGACTACAATATGTAGACGTATAATTTGATAACTGACATGGACCGCTTGATATTTTTCCTTATATGTAGATCGCAACAGTTGGGGAAGAATTGTTGATGAAAAACAGACACAAAGATTTCGTATCTGATGTTTTCGTGTACATGGAAGCTGCAGGAGCTACGGTGACAGTAGGTAACCTGAATTGCTCTTTCAGTTTTGGCCTTGATTAATATAAAGTAATGTTGCAATTATAAATATTGTAATTATGCAAATGAAGATGACAGTGAAAATGTTTTTTAAGTGAGCAAAAATTTTTTCGTTTTCTTCTTACAGCAAGATCTGCAAATATTTGGGAAACGTTGTCATTGACCAGATTTTTCAACATGAATATGAACGGGAAGGTTCTAATTTCCATTAATTTACCGAAATTGACTTCAGACTGTTACTTCAGAGTGTACAAGGCAAGTTAATTCAGCTATAATATTATGTCACAGATAAAATAAATATAATAACCCGAATCTTGTGGCTTTCGGGTACTGCAGATTTCCCGCCGCTTTCAAAATTCAAAGGCGATATTAAATGCAGGATTGCTTCTGAAAGTAAATCGACAACAAAATTTTAAAGTTGTTGAAAAGCCTCGCATTATTTTTGGTGGCATTCGTCCGAATTTTGTAAGTATATTTATTCATTTACGTTATGTAGGTAAGTACTGTAGGTACACCTAAAGTTTCAGTAATACAACAACAAAATCATCAAATATTGAGTCAAAAATGTAACGATTTTTCTAATTGTTTATATAACGGAGGCAAACTTTTTGTTTAATTTGAAGGTACATGCGTGGGGGACGGAGATGTTTTTGTTGAACAAAAGTCTTACAGATCAAGCAACTCTGAATGGAGTAATGAAGCATCTGGACAAAGAAGTCAATCCTGACAGCAAACAAGACGAGCCATCTCCTTTCTATCGACAGTCCTTAGCCAAATCACTTATGTACAAGGTAAACCCAAAAAATGCGGTTTATTCTGCAAAAACAAATTCTAAGGCTCATAATAAAATAAAATCAGTAAACCTTTATGCATTATACCTATTTAGTCTGCATTTTGAAAATACTGAAAACTATGGATAGGGTTGCCGCGGATGAAATCAAGGGGTTGGTCGTAACTGGATAAAATTAGCTTTTTCCCATCTTTCTTTAAAATGGGCTGGTTGAAATAGTCAATAAGCAATTTGTCCAAGTTGTCCAATATGGACACATAAAACGACAAACTTTTGGTTTCATCCGCCATCCGCACAATATACAACCCTGACTATGGTGCAACGGATGCAACTAAGTAAATGCCTGGTTGGTTTAAGCATCCATTTAGGCACTATTTAGGCTTTTTAATGCTGTGTAATTGCTTTCAAACATTTTGCTAAAGTTATTCTTTTGTTTCGCACAATTATTGACTGTATATAATTTTAATGTAGACGATATTAGGGATTCTTGGTGACGAAGTTCCGATTAAAATGAGGTCGGGCGCTACTGACATATTTAGGGAAGACAGCAAGGGGACGCAGGATTTAGGCACTAACATAGCAGATGTCTTACCAAAACCTTTGTACAAACCTATTGAACGACAGGATGCTAATTATCTGAGTTCTGGTCAGTGCATTTTTCTTTGTAAAAGAATACTAAAGCTAATTAAATAATTTTCCGATCCTTGGAATAATCCCCTGAGTAGGTGAAGCTCAATTTGTAGACGACACTCCAAAATTGGAATGTGAATTGTTTGGCGCTTTTGTTTTAACTTCAGTAGCAAAGTGTCAATTGGATTCTGTGGATGCTTCGGAAGCCTTGGTTTGTAAATACATGCTTACATTTATCACTCCCTGTCTATCTTCATTATTGCCCAAACTGACTTAATAAAACCTATTATCTGTATCTACAGAAAATGGACTGTGTTGTCCGATTTATAGATGCAAGCGACATTCCTGGAGTAAACAATTGCATGGTATTTGGTCACGGACCACCCATCGTCGACGTGGAGCCAGTGAGTGCCCAAATATTTTAATTTAGAATAAAACATTAATGAAAAATTCAAATTTTCATTCAGTCGTATTTAAATGCAAGCGCTGCTATTTCAAAGCTTTCTACTGCACATTTAAAATAAAAATTTAAATGAAACCTTTTCCCTTATTTTTAAAAGCTCCGACTGCCGACAAAAACAAAGCACCCTAAACAATTTTCCTTCCTTAGGTCATAGGTAGGGGCAGTTAGCAGACATAATGTATTTTTTTGAACAGATATTTGTCTTTGACGAAGTTAAGGCGGCCGGTCAAGCAGTTGGCCTGATTTTAGCGACGAACAGAGAGGCGGCTTACGAGGCTGCGATGAAAGTAAAGGTGACATACAAGAACGTGCAGAAGCCGATTGTTCGAGCGATAGACTCTTTTGCGAAAGTGGAAGAGGAGGGGAAATTGGCAGAACATACTCAATTGGTCTTGACCACTCATCGTAGTTCAATAGAAATTCCGACGCGGGAGATTTCGGGGGAACATGAGCACGGCTCTCAGTTTCATTTCTCCCTGGAGAACCAAAGTGTTCTGTGCATTCCCCATGAAGACTCCATGCACGTCTACAGTTCCACGCAATGGATGGACCATGTTCAGGCGGTTATTGCCTCTGCTTTGGGGGTTCCAGACAATTAGTAGGTTCCTTTGTCATTAAGCCATTTAATACAATTCCATATATTATGCTAATGAGTAAATTGGGTACTGAATGCAGTTCAAACGATTCTATTCGAATTTATAATGCATTTTAAAGATTTTTTTTTCAAATTTTGTAGCAAAGTATTTATTTTTTCTCGGAACTAAAAACACAAAATACTGTTAAAAAGATAGAAATCTCTTGTAACGTTTGACAGCCATGAAATATCTGTCGTTTTAGGAGTTGTATATTGCATCGTTTTTAATTTTAAATTACAATTTCTAAATCTCAGAAGAAAACGTTTCATCATTGAACTTGGTTCTAAATTATCTAAATGAGGTTTTTACCTCTCTGCCGTTAATAAAGTGTATGATAATGTTTTTGGCGTAAGTAGAGGGAAATACGTTTTGGTTAAAAATATAGGGCAGTATTAACGGGTGCACCACTCATCCATATATAGTGCGAACTCTTCTGAGATTGTGGCAAAAGAAGTGGCAGTAGCTTTTTCTTGAGTTTTAAATTCACTTTAAGTTGGAGGATATTTCATACATCTTTTTGTGTTTCCGTAGTGTGAATATCGAAGTAAAAAGAGCTGGTGGTGCTTTCGGTTCGAGAATCACTCGCGCTAGTCACCCTGCGAGTGCTTGTGCTGTTGCCGCTTTCGTTACTAATCTTCCGGTGCGGGTGATTATGGATTTAGAAACAAATATGAGGATGCTTAGCAAACGAGAACCTTACGTTTGCCGCTACAGAGTGAGATACAAAATTATTTTTATTTTAGAATATCTCTATCCTCATTTTTGTGATAAAATTGAGGATAAATCTAAATATTAACTTTTTATGTAAAACCAGTGCCTATAGTATATATGAGTTTTGTTGCCTTGTAGGTAAAATTCTCTGAAACAGGGAAAATAGTTTTCTTGAGAGCCTATTTATTTTGTGAGTCTGGCTGGACACAAAACGAAGCCTATGCCGGAGTTAAACTGCCCTATTTTCAAAATGTCTACGCAGCCAGCAATTGGGAAGCGACTGCAGGATTTATTCTCACTGACACCCCTGCCAACACTTACTGCAGAACTCCAGGTCTGGACATTTTCATTTATCGACAAATATTGTTTTCCTGTTTTGTTACGGTTAACTGAAATAATTATTTTAACACCAATTTTAATACAAATTCTAATACCAATTTTAATACCAATTTTTTAAATTGAGTCAATATAAGTGAATGTTAATCTACTTTAAGGTCATTTCTTAAAAGAATTCTAATATGTACTTTCTTAAACCTTCAAAAATATATTTACGTAGTGCGGTGTTTAGAAAGAACCCACATTTTGTAAGGATCAATGGGTAATTTTGGATATGGTGATATCCTATCGCTAGTATACCTGTTTATTATGGCTTATCATATAAGGTATATACTTTCTATTTCTTTTGAGGTATGCTTTGTAATTTTATTTTAACTGTTGTACATAGGAGGAGTTAATGGAACTGCCTTAATTGAGTACATTATGGAGCACATTGCGTTTGTGTTGAAGAAAGATCCTTTCGACGTGAGAGCTGCAAATTACTTTAAGATGGGAGAACCTAAGCTCACACCTGGAGAGTTTTTTGACGAAGAAAATTTGATACCGATGATGGTGAAGCAGTTAAAGCGCACTGGAGACTACTACGAAAGAAAAACGGCCGTCGAACAATTCAATACGGTTGGAAATTCTCAATTCTGCTTGCATCTTAATTCCATCTTTCTCTCATTCCATGTTATTAATCTATTTTCGGCTATGCGGAGTAATAAATTTTTTGATTTAAAGTTTACCCTGTTTTCAAAGTTACGCATATAATAATACATAGCTAACCGTTATTATTATTAACAGAAAATACCCCCAAAGTAATTTTCTCAAGCACAAACCCAAGTCATTTTACTACTCGTGCATGGAATGGTTAAAAAATGCATTTAGGTTGTTATTACATTAGCTAATAACAAACAAACTGCAATGAATTAATACAAACAGGAGCTGATTTCTATCGCCTGAACCTATTTATTGCCAAGTAATAAAATTGAATTGGAAATTATGATCGTCGTGCAGTTTTTTTTTATTTTTTGAAAGCAGGAAAACCGTTGGAAAAAGCGAGGACTTGCGGTGAGTACTTCAGCGAATGTTGTCGATTTCGGTACCAACACCTACGTTGCCTATGTCACTTTGTACCACCACGACGGATCTGTGGCTGTTAGTCATTCCGGCATCGAGTTCGGAACTGGAGTCAATATCAAAGTAAACTAATCGTGTTAAATTAATTGATCTTTAAGATGACTGGATTAATATTACCCGCTCCGCATTTATTCTCTTCTCCATCCCTTCTTGTCAATTCTAACTGTTTTATTTAAAGGTGGCGCAAACTGTGGCTACGTATCTGGACGTCCCTCTGGAGAAAGTGAGGATCGTGCCTAACAACAATTTGACGGGAAATAATTCCTCCTCATCTTCACGCTCCATTTCAAGCGAATTGAATGCTTATGTAAGGATATCCTCAAATCATATTATCAGTCCTATTCGCACAGGTAGACATCGCTTGGGTAAAAATTATTGAACCTCTTGGAACGCGGATCCAGAATCTGCTAAGCCACATTGCTTAAAATGCTTCAGAATCAATACTGAATCGAGTTGAAATGTTTCACAAGATCTCTAGCGATAATTAAATACTTCATATCCAAATAAATAGTTTTTAATTTTTTTGATAGTATATGTCACACTCTCCCACTAACATACATACATAACACTTAACTATACCCGAGTTGACAAAAATAATTAAGATACAATTACTGTTTTAATAAAACAGTAATTGTATCTTAATTATTTTTGATCGCAACTAAATCAATTCCCTTTATGTTGCATTGAATTCAAAATTCTATAGAGTCGCCCCTGAAATTAGGCTTAATTGATATTTATATTAATTTATTTGAATTAACTATTTAAGGCTGCAAGTCAAGCGTGCAAGATATTGCTGGAACGGTTGGCCCCTTTCAGAGAGCAACTCGGAATAGACGCTACGCTTCAAGAAGTCATTGATGTTGCTCTGCATGCTAAAGTTGATCTATCCGCATCTTACATGTAAAATACGAAAATTATTTTCTGATGCTTTTCAGTTTTAAATTATTAGACCAATAATTGTATTTGTTAAAAAAAATCCAATATTACAATTATCCATCACAAAATTAATGCGCTTTTGATAAAAATTGTAATATATTTGTAGGTAATTTATTTCATTAAATTGGAATGATTGGTAATTTTATACCATTTATTTCATATACTTGCGAAATTTTATTTTATTGTTATATCTTTATTATTTTTATTTATTCAGTCATTGAAGCGAAGGCAGTCCGGTGCTTGTCTGTATTTTATTAATCGTGAAGCATTTACTTAAATGATTTTGTTTGATGTCAGGTATGGTGGTCCAAATGACAGAAACGTGCAAAATTATTTGGCATATCAAGCGGTAATCAACGAGGTTGAGGTAGACATTCTCACTGGCGATTTTAAGGTGTATACAAATAAACAGTATTACCTATGCATCCATAATTTTACAGCTGGTAGCTAAATATTATGGGAACTTCAAATATGATAACCAAAAAACAAAGATTCCCTCTTCAGACAACTAAACTTTTTCTAAGCTATTTTTAACTTTGTTCTGTAAATAACTAGACGCGTCGTGTTGATATTTTGCAAGATGTTGGTCACAGCTTAAACCCACTTGTCGACATTGGTCAAGGTTCGTATTTTAAATTCTAGTTTATATTTATTTACTCATACACTTAAATGTAAAACATTGTGAATTTTGGGGACTACAGAATATATCGTCAGAACAATCAAAATATTAACGGTCGGTTTATTATATATTATGTAATACTCAACCGTCGAGTCATTTTACTTCAGGGTGTAATATAAGAATAGATATTGTGGAATTTATCTACTATACATCAATAAATCTGTGTTTCCGATGCTCTATGGTCTAATAGCGAACTATCGGTAATCAAATTATGCAAAAACAACTAATCTTGGGAAATGACTGGGTGCATGGATTTCGAATTAAAAATCAATTAAAACTCTCAATAAACTAAAAGCAACTTTATTTAGGGCGAGAGTGGAGAGGAATTATTTGAAGGTTGTCTGAAAACAAAGAATAATAAACGCTAATAAAGAATAAACACGTTTGTCTAATTTTTGCTTGTATTCTTCATACTCCGCAAAGTATTAATTTTGGCTGTAAAATCTCTCCCATTGCCCTCGGAGCAGGAAAGGCCAACGTCTTAAATAATGTTTCAGTTTTCCAGCTCCACATGGGTTTTTTTAATAGTTGTTTTGTTGATAAAGGTTACCTCTATAGTCAGAAGCCGCAGTTAAATTTTTTTCAGCAATAATTCGTAATAATTGCGTTTCTAAAAGTTGTCGTTTTGTAATATAAAAGTTATCTATATTGTTATAGCTACTATAATATGACTCTTTTGTAGTGGAAGGAGGATATTTGTATGGTGCTTCACTATGGACTACGGAACAAGTTATTTACGATGAAAACAATGGCCAGCTCCTGACGCATAATACTTTTGTCAGTTGTTAATAATTTTCTTCCCATTTACAATATTTTTATGTCCGTGAAATTTAAATCTGGGATAAAATTCTAAATACCTATGACGCGACGATATTATTAAAAGGAGGCTTGCAAAAAAGCTTTCTGATTTATAAAAATAAATATAATTGCAATTTACACGTACCAAATCTTCCACAGATTAAAATTTCAATACTTTCACAGAATTACAAGCCAGTCGAGACGAGAGATATCCCTGAGGATTTCAGAGTCACCTTGTTGTCTAATACTTTCAATAAGAAGGGTGTTCTAAAAACAAAATGTGCGATCAAAATATTATCTGTAATTAAGACTGTGATTGAAATAAACCCTAAACATTAAAATGATTCACGAAATAACGGGTTTTATGCCATGAGAGCAGGTTCTGGCGAACCACCGACCAATTTGGGCATTGCCATATTGTTTGCACTGAAGAAGGCGATTGAATCCGCCAGAAACGATGTCGGTAATGCGGATTGGTTTCAAATGAGTAAGTTGTCAACTATATGTCTTCGTTAAACCACATTTTTATTCGTAATTTACATTTTATATAACAATAGTATACCTAATAATCTTTCAGATGGACCTGTCAATCTAGAGGATATTTATAAATACTCTCTAACTTCTAGTTCACAGTTCAATATTAGTATCTCTTCTTCAAGCAATATATAAAAGATCTAACTTACATAACCGAAGTATAGCGTACAACAGTATTGTAATGCTGTTATGAAGTTACAGATACTTAAATTATGAACAATTAAACATGTCAATTATACATTCATAATTATACGCAGAAATATAATCAACCCTTACTTACAACAACCGTACAGCATTAACCACAAAAAGATCTAGTTTGATTTTTGTACTCCTATTGTGTACTTATTTTTATCGATGTCATAACGTTGTGTTAATAATTATACGTAGAAATATAATGAACCCTTACTTACAACAACCGTACAGCATTAACCACAAAAAGATCTAGTTTGATTTTTGTACTCCTATTGTGTACTTATTTTTATCGATGTCATAACGTTGTGTTAATAAGTCGTAATACTAGTTCCGATTTCAATGACAAAATGTTAACAGCGCTAACAATGCCAAATACACAGTATAGACATTATCATAGTTTTATTTTATTACTTATAAGCTTAGCTTACACAACCAGATTGGGATTACGAATCGGAATTCGGAACGCAACAACTTTCCCCCAACTCAACTGAAAGTTGCCATTCCCTGACCAACTTTTCACCAAAACTCAAAGTTGGCAATCACCCACGACTCTCCACCAACAAAACTCAAAGTTGGCATTCACCCAGCAGCTTTTCACCAAAACTCAAAGTTGGCATTCACCCACCGACTTTCCACCAACAAAACTCAAAATTGGCATTCACCCACCAACTTTCCACTGCCAAAACTCAAAGTTGGCATTCACCCACCAACTTTCCAGCAACAAAACTCAAAGTTGGCATTCACCCACCGACTTTCCAGCAACAAAACTCAAAATTGGCATTCACCCACCGACTTTCCACTAACAAAACTCAAAATTGGCATTCACCCACCAACTTTCCACTGCCAAAACTCAAAGCTGGCATTCACCCACCAACTTTCCAGCTACAAAACTCAAAGTTGGCATTCACCCACCGACTTTCCAACAAAACTCAAACTTGGCATTCACCCACCGACTTTCCACCAAAAAAACTCAAGTTGGCTTTGGCCCGTAAACGTTCCACCCACTTAGGCTTATTCAAAATTCAATTTCAACTATTTTGAGAAGGTAAGTAGGTGCCTGGCTAAGTAGACAAAATTTGCCATACACGGAGTGCAAACCACCTAACATTTTTATTGGTTAGAGCAATCAGTACGCTTCAACCACATCTTGCAAAATTGTCAAAATTGCAAGATATTGTAAGAAGCCCGCATATTCATATGGGTATTTTATAGGATATTTGTTAGTATAAGGTACATAACTACCAATATGATGTCGCCAGATGACTCACATGTCATTCACCTACACACCGAATGATCTTTTATAAGCTGACACAGCACTACGACTCATACTTAGTGAACTACATTTACACATACATTCACCTACACCAAATCTCACTAACACACACACACAGGTAAACACATTCAATTATCCTCTACTGATGAAATGTAAAACATAATTTGATCACGCCATCCACATAGTGCTGGCTTGCTGACTAAGCACAGTAGGATGCAACTAAACAGGTTATTTCCACGAACAAGTACACAACTTATGATCTGATGTTAGAATTAATTAACATTATAACTTAAGTATTCTTATAACAAATACTTTGTGAATTTAGTATAAATAGAAGAACTCATTGTATGCATAATCAGTCTGGGTTCGGCCTTACTCAAATGGAGTTTTCCCTCTCGAACACTTTCTTAAGTGAATAAAAGTAGTTTGAGATACCCGAGTCTTACACTTATTTCGGTGCATCCGTAATTCAGGGACCTGTGTAAACTCTAAGATATAAATCCGACGAGTTTATAATATGCAACTTCAACAATTAATAACAATCCCATGTCCCTTGAAACAGGATTGCCTTATACTTGTCAGGTGTCTAACGAGCAAAAACAAATATTAGAAAACAGTATCCACCTTTTTTACTTTATTATAAGCATCTAGTATGCAGAATTACCAGGTAATACCTTTCTAGCTATATTACATATTATACCTTTATCCTGTGGAAAGTCACCAACAACTAAATAAGTCGCATTCCTAGTAATAGACACTAGATTTTTACACAAGGCATTTTGAAGTAGAATAATAAATCCTTTTTGCGCATTGTGAATCTCATGTAAATACGCGTTTTATGTTATCCCGGTTACCCCACTCATCATCAGTCAAATGTGCAATCACTCCTTTGTCGTCACATACTGACAGGAAGACACTTTGTGGAAATAAGAAATTCTCGGTCAGAACCATGAATGAGAACCCCAATTGCAGATTCACAAAGGATGTCACTTCAAATATCGAGTAAAAGGGAGAATTAGTTCACCTAACCCTTGTCTAATTTCCTTAATTAAAATTACTACCATTCATCAACGATTCCCAAGCCAGAGGTCTAAGGCCAAATCCGTTCTATTTAGTGTCTTATCCTATCCATCTTCATTCTCTTTCAGTTACCAATGCCTTCAGAGTCAGACTGCAGCCGTATCCTACCTATTCGTTGCTCCAAGACAAATGGCTCACGACTCTCCCTTCTATTTCTTACGCACACCCTGCGATCGAATCCATGATATTAGCTCATTATAATAACATTAATCGTCGTACTATTCCATACTGTACCAGACATGGAAACGTCCATCCACACGGATTCTAGCGGAAGCTGCCACTACTATAAATGGTACGAGAAAGAGACGACGAACCACCGAACCACATAAGTACGATCATACACCAAAATAAGCGAGGATCCAGCTCTGACTACGAACGTCGTATTAAAATCTCCATTGCCATCCATTTCAGAGGATCCTGAGGAAATTGACATACCTGTATACAATGAAAACCAACTGCTAAATCATCAACACACTACTCTCAACCAACATCGCGACAGAAGTTGATAACGATGTATTTTATCCGTACGGCCAGGTTTTCAATATCTGGAACTTAAATACACCTCTACGGGCAATTTCCAGGGCAAATTGGAATAGGATTAACAAACTCCATGCACTTATATTAGGGCGAAAGGGATTGTTTTTGGTAAACATAAGGAAGACTCAAAATTGTTGTCAGTTTTCCATTTGCTACATGGGGAGAAAATATGGAAGACAGTTGAACGTGAAAATAAACGGAACATGTATGATATGATTCAGAATTGTCAGAAGACCAATGAGGTGATCGTCGCTTTTGCTAATTACGTTTGCTATCATTAGGTTGGGAACCCTGAATTTAACATTGGTTTTGCAGTTAATGTTGGGACGAAGGATATGAAGGATTTTGCCTTTAAATTAGAAGAGTGCAGTTGTCGGAAGAACGTTCTGCATAGAGAATAGGTCTGAGCATTGAACTGCATAGAGGATAAGTCTGAGCATGGAACCAGGAAGAACGTTCTACTTCTATCGTACAAATGGATAATGAAGAAGTGTTCAGTAATTTGTGTATGGCAGAGCATGGCCGAGTTTGGGCAGGTTAGAGAAAAGAGTGTGTTTGGTGGTTTTGTTATGGGCTTTAATACAATTAAGATGCCACTGAAATTCCTTGCCACGGAGACTAATTGGGAGTCGGTTTACTTTATTTCTCCAATTATTAGCAGTAGTTACTATTTCGAAAATGTCAATGAAACTGATATGATATTTCAATATACTGTGCCTTTTTTCGTCTTAATTCTTTACGAAATTTAAATGGGGCTATTTTTTTACAATTTTTACCATTAAATGCATTTTTACCATGAAGTGCATTTTTACCGCTGTGATGGTAAAAAACCATCAAAAGTGGTAATTTACGAACACTGACAGCAAGTAATTGTTATTGCAAATTGGCCATTCAACTTCGTGTGTAGTCATCAACCAATAATGATGTCTACTAAGGAAGGTAAAAGCCCTCATTTATGAACTAAATAGTGAACTATACAACTGGAATTAAAACAATTATGTTAAAATTATTAAATGTCAGCTGGATGGAGGTTCCACACGAATAAAGGTTTTTTAGCTAACAGTTTTTACTATTTGAGTTAAGATTTAATAATAAATACAATTTTGGTAACGCTTCAGAGAAAATATATAAAAAAATAAAATTGGGATTTTGTCTTCAGTATTTGGCTTCT
>JABASI010004879.1:0-11106 GCA_019776505.1 Tomocerus nigrus | reverse complement strand
GAGTGCTGTAGGTTGGCAGAATGCTGCATGCTGTAGGTTGGCAGACTTACAATTATCCCCCAGAAGGGAGAAAAACATTATTTTCCAATTAATATCAAATATTAATTCTGATTATCAGAACTTTTATTCAAAAAATTATTATATTTCAAAATTTGAGGCAGAAGCTTTAATAAAAACTTGGTTGAGCATTAAATATTTACTTTTATGGTTCAGGATCTGTATTTAATTTTTTGAAGACGCATTTTTGTACGGATTTCAAAAAAAAAATTGTGACAGCTTTGATTGGAGAAGTTTACACACATATCCAAAATCACAGTTTATATTAAGAAGGATTACTTTAAATAACAGCAGTCTGCCAATCTACGGCAGCGCCTCCGCCAACCTACAGCACTAGTGCTGTTGGTTGGCAGAAAAAAGTACTTTTAAATAAAATTATTTTTCTCCTGCATTGTAAGATATATGATTGATGAAATTTATTATGTTTGTACCTAAGAAGGCAATAAATATAATTTGCTAAACAAAATGGTGAGAAATGCTTCAGGGTAATTACAAAAATTATCAAAGAAGAAACTCTGCCAACCTACAGCACTCTCCCCTACTGTGGGTCAATCTCAATTTAGAAAATGATGAGTCTCATCTACCAACAACCAACTCTAATCCTAATCCAGGCAGAAAAGAAATCGATGAGATAAAAAGAATGTCTAGAAATTAGTTGCTGAATTATCCATGACATTGCTTTGCGTTAGCATCAGAGAAAAATAATCATTTCACCGCAACTATCTTCTGTGTAGTGTGGACATGTACCTGAATTCAGTATCACTGCTCAACAAAAATGTACCTGTACTTATGTAGCTCCTCCAGAATATTATTACATAGTACATACATACATACTGCTTCTATATCTCTACATAGTTCTTAATAGTACAGTACAGATAGCATCCAACAACAACGAACTCGACAATTCAAAGCAAGCCATTATCTTCCTCTGAATCCTTATGCTGCTGGCCGGCTAGTGGCTACTGACAATGAGTCAGTGTGAGTGCATATCCGTAGAAGTAGCAAGATGTAAAGCTGGCATACAACGTGCATTCGCATAAATACATTAGAGAGAAGCTTGCATATGTTAGATTGTAATAATATTTGTAATGGAATAGGAATTCAAGTTGAATCCATACAATTCTCTAAAGTTTCAAGCAACAAAGGAAGAAATGCACTGGATTCAGGTAGAAGCAGTTAGTAAGGAATAAAAAAATAAGTACTTTCATTAAGATACTCCTTAGTCTCATTTTAATTTAACCCGACGCAATTTGCAAAGAGTATATAATTTGAAGCAGTAGAAAAGAAACAATAGCCGAGTTACTTTCCTCTCTCCTCCATCCAATTGCATTTTCTACTCATTTTTTCCTCCACGATCGTTATAATTCTGTACAATTTTTTGTTTGTGTACGCATGTAGGATTCGTGGATCAATCAAGGCACACATAGGCCAGCCAGACTCAAACTATAAAGGGCCTAAAGGGAAGTTCACAATCTAAGCATCCTGTAAGGCTTCCTATCGCTTCACTTATAATAGCTATACTCTCTTGTAACCTAACGTAATAATTCAACACAGCCCAGAGGAGTCCAAATCTCAGTAACTACTTCACCATTGATATTGCAAACCTTTCTACATCAGAAGAATGATAACTACAATTTCATTTCAAACATTAAACAAAAATCCCAGGAAAATTGCTAAAGTCATAGTAGAACTTATTTTCTCGTCCGAATAATTCTCCCAATAATTTCTTTAACTTCACAAGATGCATATTATGTAACGCTCCATGATAATGTATGCAAATTAGCAATAAAATACTTTATTCCCATTAAGAAACATAAGTTACCAGAGAAAAACATTTGCATGTGCCCAAATTTCTATTTTCTCTAGCCGCATACAAAATTGGGTAAAGTTAACGATTTTTTGCAAAATTTTGAAGTTTTAGCGGGTAGCCAAGTTGTGGTGGATGAAAATGAGGCGTAAAGAAGAATGGTGCGAATATGACAATGAGGGGATACCCTGCCACCTTCCAGACGTACACATTAGACAATGCTCTATAACTAGACAATAATAACAAAAAGTACATTCCATTTATGTACACATGAGAATCAAGTGGAAGTGTATGCCGCAAATGCCGCTTGACTACTCCACTCGACTTGGCCTAACTTAAGTTGGCATGCCCAGTTTTTCTCGGCTTAAGTCAGCATTAGCTGTACTTGTCCTACCAGAAGTAGAGGACAGCTTACGTTACGTTGCGTTACTCTGACTCGACTGGCTTTATTTCTCGTCCAATTCAACTTCTTTTTACTGATAATACATTTTAGTGATGACTTGTATGTGCATTTTACTTTTTCGAGTTCCCAAGCTTCCATAACATAATAAATTTGTAGTTCACCTTACTATACGCTGCTGCTACTATGGAGGAGTATGGAACAGCATTGTTTTTAGTTGTAATACTTATACAGGGTATAAGTATAAGTGGTGATACACTTGCTACAAACACTTTTCTTGGCATGTGTGTATCTAGCAAGTAGTAAAAAATTTCATTTTCATAGAAAATTCGTCTGAATGCTTTGATTCGGCAATGGCTTACAGTTAGTTAACTACTTTGCATGTTGGTATTTATTAATGTAGTGTTAGATAGGCAGGAAGGTATGTAAGAACAATATTTGCCCGCCCGAGTTTCTCAGTAACATGGTTAATTGCTAGTTTATGAAAAATAAATTCGCAAATATTTACCCATACATAAAAATGTAGGTACATAGGCCTGCAATAAATAAATGCTGACGTGATGTGGCGTGGTCAACAGAAAAAATTGACATAAGGATAAATAAATACGAACACGAATGAGTGAAATGCACCAATAAATACCTTAAAACAAGATAAGTATCAACACGCTAAGTCAAACTTTGGAATTTCATATTATTACACCACTAGGTTAGATAGATAGTAATATAATATGTAGAATGTGGGAGTAATTATTCTTGAGCAGACATTAACTGTTTGCCATTTCGGTGCAGCAATAATTTTCATATTTTAATTAACTGCTCAAAGTAGTTTTACAAGGGTTATTTGCACAAGTGCAGTATATTAGCCAAAGAAACTTTTATTAGTCTGCTTCAAGTTGTAAACTCAAAACTGGCTTCCTGCATGCCTATATCTCCCTAATACTTATTTACCCAGATAATCAGCTACGGAAAAAAACATGACGAAGTTAAGATAAAGTGAGTTTTTTTTTTCGAAATCAAACTGAAAAACCATTTAAAGTGCATGTGCAAAGACAGGATGAGAATGTATCTGACAATGGGATCGTCATCGTCATCCTTTCGGGCGGGCGGGCTACTCTGACTGCTCTGGGCAATTTGAGAACACTCTATCAGTCTCTTCTTCTCTGCATTGTATTGGCTCGGTTTTGTTTGATGCGTCGCCTAAGAATTCCCTATAAAGATGAGAAGAGAAATCTGTGTAATATCTCTTTTCTTCTCCCTGATTGCTCCTTAGATCTTCCTCTCGTCCCTTCTCCCTATAGACACAATTACAAGGCAAAGGAAACCAGACAAGACAACATATCTCTGCATTACTATTCTCTATATTATTCTATTTACCACATTACTGACACTACTGCACTACCTGTTTGCTCTCTTCCCCTGTGTTTTAACTTTACCTTTAATAAATCTCCATAATATGCATAGATATGTACGCTCTCTCTCTTTCTCTCCAGCATAGCAGCCACTCCATTTCATATTTGCCTACACTAACATACATAGCTAAGAAGCAAACTACTATTTACTACATTAGACACGGCGTTTGCCTTTTAACATGAAATGATTGTCCCGAGAAAATAGCAGCGCTCACTTGCCTCGTCTCATCCTTCGTCCAGCCCATTTACTGGCTTCGCCTCACTATATAAACTATAAACCTTCTTCTTCATCATCATCCTTACCTAAGTATATCTACTATAATATTATTATCTTCTTCTTGTGGTAGAGATTTCTATGTCTGTGCTACTATCTCATCAGACTGAACCTCTGTTGAATCTTTAAACCCACCTTCTTAAATAACCATTCCTATATCTTGTATATTTTTTCTTAGGACTCTTGTTTTCTTAAGTCTCCTCACCAACTTAATATTAGCCACAATAGCCGAAAGCCCAGAAAGGCTTCTTTCCTCATCTTGGACTAATTTGAAGGAAACCAGGGCTCACTCACGTACTTCGTTTATGGCGACCATTTTGCTAAGTCCTCAATCTTCTTACAAATCCACAAATTTTCAATCCCATGCAAACTATTGGTAATATTGCTACCTTCTGTTGGATAACTACCAGCTAAACGTCTACTTTACCACAAATACCTCTCAAGTGCTCACATTTTTTCAGCTTCAATGATTCTTCAACCTCCAATTATCTCAAGGACCGACAAACGAATGGGAAATATCCATTTCCACATTCTCTTTCTTCCAGAACGGAGTTAGTGGAGTAACTTGAGTATGACCAAACTTTACAACATTTACATAATAATATATTCCCTGTAATTCTGTATATCAATATGAACAAAATATTATCTGATATATCATTGGAATCGTGAAACCCTGAATTGCTTTTGACGCTCTGCTGGCTGGAGTTATGTTATGTAACATTATGTTTTGGCTCTAGTTGTGACCTACAATTTTCTCGTGAAAGAAATGATTCTCTGGTTGAAGATTCCTATTTTTTGTGTTTCATTAATCAATATTTACTGTGTATTTCTTCACAGTAATTTGTCATGTACACGATAAATGTTCAACGTGGGTGTTTTCCTCCAAACATTTCTACCTGCGATGTCAAATAAACTTTTTTCCCGTCCAAATCATGCCTTTTGCATCTGTTCCCTTCAGTCCTATTAAATAATGCTATGATGGTAGTTTATAGCAGAGAAAAGTGGAGGAAAATTTTCTATAGAGCTCTGAGAAGTGTAAATAAGTACGAGTTACATATGAAAAGAAAAGCAGGTATGTATCCAAAAGCTAAGAGTACCTGATCCTCATTCTTTTTCTTAGAGCAATTTGATATAATGGCGTTTTTTACTTGCCCCAGCAGCTTTGTTTTGTGAGTTGGGCTGTTGTGGTTTATATTTTCGAATTTACGTCTGATTTCAGACTGTGGTTGTTGAATGCTTATGTTAGTGCTTTAAAATAATAGTGAGAAAATGAGTGCAGCCATTTCATTGGATTTCATTGTTCAGAATCAGAATATAATATATCTATGTAATGCTGCGTACGTGTGTTGGTTAGCTGGCTGGGATGATGAAATGAAGGGTAAAGAAAGAACGAAGAATCCTTGGTGCTTGCTTAAAGTTAGCTAGTACCGTTTCCTTTGTTAGTTTTATTATTAGTATTAAAGTAGCTGTTGTATGGCCAAGAGGAATAATAATAATAGTGAATGTATTGCATTGTGATGAGTGGATGTGTGTGTGGATGTAAGAAAGAAGACAAGTTTAAGGATCGCTAGAAGAAATAGGAAATGGCTGGCCGACTTTTAATGCTTAATAAGTCTCATTCTATGGTTGACTGACTAGTTCATCTACTACATTGTTCTTTTCTATAAAGAATTTCTTATTATATATTTTCGCCATAATTGTGTACTAATGCAGAGTAGAGCAGTGGAAGCGCGTATACAATTAGAGAATGTCGACTGATGATTCAAATCCTTTCTGCCTCATTTTCACATATTATTACCAAGCCGAGTAAAAACAAATATTATTATGTAGTTTAGAATTTAGTCTGCTTTATTTGCATAGTAAATGCGTCGTCGTGTCTCCTTGGAGCAAAGTAAGAATTGCTCCGAATGCTTAATATGTACATAAGTACTATTTCTCACTCACTCAGTGGTATATTATTTCTATGTAGCCATTTAGCTTCCTATACTATACAGTTGATGAGTCCATAGGTAAATTCTAGTATCAGTTTGATGTGGAGGACAGTGGGGCTATTTACAAAGGATAAGAAGCAAAGTGAGTTCCGAGTTTATAGATAGCATGAGTAAAAAGGCGAAATGAACGGATAAGGCAGAGTGTAAATTTGTTTCAAGTAATGAGAAACAGAGCTACGCCTATTTACATCGGAACATAAATGCCTTTTTACAATTAAACCGGTTTCTGCAAATGAATTTCGACTGATTGCTAGACTTCATTGCTCTACAAGTGACCCTGTCTCGATGTGTCGCACAAGTTCGTCATTCTTTCCTACCTGGTGGATTTGGATTGAGGAGGGAGACCATGGCATAGGCTCCTCTCACACGCACCACCATTCCAAATAATGTAATAATACACTTCAGAACTTTACTTATACAATACTGACTGGATTGAGAAGGGAATTCCTGGCTTTTAATTTCCATTCCCTCTTTTTGCACACTCACACAGATTTGTAGCTGAAAAGCCATCACTCATTGTCGTCTGTGGATGGGTGACGGAAAAACAAATCAAGTGCACTGGTCCTAGACGTCCTACTATTTGTATTGTACTTCTAGTGGTCACAATTAGCTGAGCAGTGTTGTTCGCAGTGCGCAGTGGCTAATAACATCAATCTGTCCTTTTCATCAATTTAAAGAGTAATGAGCTTCGGTTTACTTTTCATGTGTATCCTACGCAATAGCACGCATATCAGTAGATGCTAACTATTCTTATCTCGAGTACAGGTTTAAAACTATGCGACTACGTAATGTTCTTATAGGACTGCATACTGGTATCAGATCTCCGTTAGTTGCGAAGGAGCTTAAAAAATAATTATCTGATGAGGCACTACTGCATTCATTTGATTGTGAGTTCAGTGCATGGGCACTGTACTGTACTTCGTGTATAAAACTCTATCTCTTCTTACGTATGTAGTACATGTAGCTATGCGAGCCATGATCAAGATGATGACATGACTCTCTGTACAAGAAAGACACATCTACTAACTGTGTGACTTGATTAGAGCAAGCATCAGAGAGTAGATCCAAGCAATGCTGACATGACAATAAGCTAACTAACATAAGCGAGCAATGTTTTTTCATTACTTTTACGACTACGGACGTAGAATAGAATAGATTGTGATATTTCATGCATTTGCCTCTTTTCTATATACTAGAATAGCTTGGGACGAATAGCGAGTACGTCAGAATCAGTAGCATACATATGTAAATTAGTAGTGTAGGGAGGAAGATCGTTATTTGCAGTAGTGCATCCAAGTTCTAGTATTGTTTGTGTGCATAAGTAAGTAGTGGAGGGAGAGATGACGATAATAATATTATTATTACTATAAAGTGAAGGATAATGAGGAACGAGTATGTATAGGTATTTAATAATATTTGTGTGTGGATGGCTATAGAGAAGACAGAAGAGAGTAAGTAAGATGAGCCTGCCCCAGATAAATTATCATGAAAAACTCGTTGTATTTTTTCATACCTTAAGAATGCATCGGCCAATGGCAGTATTTTCCGCGACAGACACATTGTAGAAACTGTGATCGAATTGTGGTTCATTGTCGTTGATATCTTTGACTCTGACAAAAACTGTGGCTGAGGAGGAGAGAGGCGGTTTCCCTTGATCTGTGGCGACAACTGTAAGTCGAGGCATTGGGTCCGTCTCACAGTCGATGTGGGCTTTGGTGGTGATGAGCCCTGTGTTCGTGTCGATGTCGAACCACTGCGAGTGCGAGTCGGGCGTGGATTTCAGCTCGTAGGTGATGAAGGAATTGTTAGCCAAGTCGGCATCCACGGCGGACACCTGCAGGACGGACGTCCCGGGATCCGCCACTTCCAGAACACTTGTGTGGTACTCCTCCTGCGTGAACTGAGGGGCGTTGTCGTTGATGTCTTGGATCTGGAGGAGGAAGCGCGTGGACGTGTTCAGCGGCGGGTTTCCTTGGTCCGTCGCGATCACGGTCAGCGTGTAGTTGGCTTTGGCCTCCCGGTCCAGCAACTGGGACACGATCACAAGGTAGACGACACTGTTGCGGGTGGCGAGCCCGAACTGCTCGTCCCCGCCCTCCAGGGTCACATTGATGTTGGCATACTCCTGCCTTGAGTCTGGGTCATGAACACTGATGCGGGCGACGAACTCGCCGGGTTGCGCCGCCTCCGACACTTTCGGAGTGGCGTCGTCCGTGAGGAAGATGAGGGAGATTACCGGTTGGTTGTCGTTGACGTCGATGATTCGGATGGAGACGAAGACGGTCGTTTCTAGGGGCTGTGCCCCGTTGTCTCTGGCGACGACCACCAGTTCGTGCACTTCCTTGCTCTCGAAGTCAAGGGGGCGGTTGACGGAGATCACTCCGGAGGAAGTGTCTATCTTGAAGATGGAGTCTTTATCAGTCTGTCTTCTGTTGATTGAGTAGGAGATTTGGCCGTTGGGCCCGGCGTCCGTGTCCGTGGCAAAAACTTGCAGGACACTCGTGCCCACGGTCGCGTTTTCAGGAACGGTGGCGAAATAGCGACTCTGATTGAAAATCGGCTGGTTGTCGTTGACGTCTTGGATGGTGACGTTGACTGTCATGGAGCCTTTGAGGGGAGGGATGCCGCCGTCGAAGGCGTCGATCACCAAATTGTAGAAGGGAGTGGTTTCTCTGTCGAGAAAGCCGTTGACCTGGAGGTCAAGATAGAGGACTCCATCTCTTTCGCGGTGGGAGGAGAGGCGGAATGCATTGTTCACGTTCCCGCCTGAGATGGAGTAGCGTTGAGAGTTGTAAATGCCCAGATCTTTGTCTTTGGCGGGTTGCAAAGTTCTCTTGACGTCTCGCGGCGTGTTCTCTGGGAACTCAACACTCATGTATGGCATCGGGAATGTAGGAGCATTATCATTTTCATCTTTGACACGAATTATAACACGAATGTTTTCCCCGTTGATGGGGATGGCGACGAGGGAGTACAAATCCCGCGTCTCCCGATCCAACTGGATTCTTGTCCGAATCTCCCCATTGCTCTGGTCGATGGACAGATCCGAATCCACGGAACTGCCCGGCACTGGTACAATCAGGTACGGAGGAGGAGGCGGCGTTTGTCGCGACCCGGGGATCTGCTCCCCGATAAACCCAATATTCGTCCCGATCGGCACTCCTTCCGAGATCTCAAACTCCCGCGTCACTTCGGCCCCTGCCAAAAGGAGTTGGCAAGAGAGGGAGGCGACGAAGAGGAGTCGGAGGAGCCGGAGCTCATGCCCCATCGTAATCAAAGCCCTTTCACGATCCACGGACACATTCCGACGTCTTCAGCTCCATTCCCCAAATAACCACCGCAGCTCATGCTCACTAAACTAACGCATCGCCACTGCAGACTAAACACCCCAGCCCCGGCAACACATCACTTATCACCTTTTCACTTTGACACTTTCAGCACAGCAGCCACAAAACCCACTCGCCGGCTCACTCACTCCAACCAACACTCAGATTCCTCACCCTCCACGCCACTTGACTTTGACGCGATTCCACCGGCTGCTGCTTGCCTTGCCTTCCCGTGCCTACCTGGCTACACTCTCTCCACGCACAACAACAACAACAATAAACTATGGAACTTCTCTACACTCGCCTCATAATAATCAGTGTACCTGCTCTTTTTGCGTCCTTCTCTCTCACTTGGGCTCTGGCAACCGGAACAACTTTTTCATCCATACACCGCCATGTCCATGTCACACCAAGGCATAGCTCTTAGATTTCCACCTAAACAAAACAACATAAAGATAAGGCATTTTTATTTACACAATCTTCACATCCCAACAGTTTCATTTAGCAACAAAAGACATTATTATATTATTGGTCCCTACTACGCTCTTGACTTTTCATTTCACATTCATTTACACTCCACACAGCCTCATCTCAATTCGACCATGAAATACTGTCAATTGCTCAACTGAATGGCAATCCTGGAGAGAGATAAAATGGAAGAACGCCAACGTGTGCATCCTATCTAGTCTTGCATAATTTATTATTAGAGAGATAAGCTGAGTTACTAATGCAATAACTAAGCAAATCATTCCTTGTCCTTTGCAACTATATCAATAACAGAGATTTACAAATGTATTTACTGTCGAATCCTCCAAGAGACTCCTATCAATCCAAGGAATAAGCCAATAATAATAATAATAATCCCCACTCAGGACTAATATGATACTAAATGTGAATTGGATAGCTAATACCTGTTGCATTATAAATACTGATAGCAGAAGTCACTTGTTCATAAAATAGGCTGACATTGGGCAGTCAACTCTAGCAAGCAATGTCCAGCATTATTTGTGCAGATGGTACCTTATACAGACTGTTGCTCTTTTAGTTTTATAAGTGAAGTGTTGTTGTATGTAGCAAGTGAAGTGGTTTGCTTGCTTGCTTGCCGTGCTACACTAACTTGGTTTTCGTTTGACTTGACTGGTTAGCTTGGCACTTTACATTTTATAGTCACACTCACTCTCCTCCGTACTAAATGGAGCCGAAGAAGAAGAAGAAGAAGCCAGTGGAGATGAGATGAGAAGGAAGGCAGAAGAGAAGAGCACATTTATATCTGTAGAGTGAGACAGACGGACAGCACCACAAAACAATGTACATTTATATCAGAGATTGCTGTTGTAGTAGGACTGTGCATATTCAGCGATGGATAAAGAAAGAACACATAAATAGTTATACGAAGATGTACTTACTGATGTACTCGTAGTTTGAATATTATAGAGAGAAACAAGTATAAATTCCAAATAAAAATCCATGCCATGCTAAAGGCAGATTTCTTGTTGAATTAAACGTCGATGCTACTATCTATATATGTCCACTCAACTCTCATTCTTTTCTTTTATTACTCCGTTAATATATATGTAGATATAGTGGAGATATTAAGCTTTTATACGAGTCTAGTGTTAGCAAGGAGTGCATGTGAGTGACTGTGTAATGGAATAAGGAATCCTTTCCAGGCTGTCAGCATTCTTGAAAATCAAGTTACCTATCTATCGCTTTTAGTTTCATCCATGTCTCATTATCATCAGGGTGGGTAATTCTATCCAAGTCACTTCGTCACGAATATCTCGATCAAATACTCATACATATCCATCCTTCCTTTCCATACGAGACGAAAGCAAAGCAAAC
>JABASI010004878.1:0-13245 GCA_019776505.1 Tomocerus nigrus | reverse complement strand
ATAAAATCCCCTCTGTCTTCACTTTCCTTTCCCTCTCTCCTATATTTCAACTATTATTAATATTACTTGCTCTGTGTACACAGAGTCAAATGTATAACTCTACTACAACAAAGAGCCCATAAGTATAACTGTATCCTTTATAGCAGATATAAATCTAATAGCAGCAATTCTTCTCTAATATCCACATAGGTACATTCGTTAAACATTGAAATGGAAGTGAAGAGGGGTACTAGAAACTAGAAATAGTCGTCATCGCATCTATGTCCACACACACATAGGTACACACAGTACACAGACACACACACGCATATTATAGGAGCACTTGAACATGATGTATGACAGCACTCTGCTCTACTTGAGGATTAAATGAAGCAAACCAAGCAGAACGGAATTGAATAGGATGATGCCTAGAATCCTAACGAAAGAAATTCAACCAGAGGAAGAAAGAAGTTGACAAGTTTACTTTTATTACGAATACAAAGTCTCATCTCATTTGACATGAGGTTTTTCTTTCCCAGAGCAATACGATCCCATAATGCCTTCTTCTGACTTAACTTGACTTTTGACCCTATTTTCAGTTACCTAAAAATATTTCTGATGTAAAATTCAGATTCTTTTCCCTTTCTGCCCCTTAAACTAAAGAGACCATAAACCTTTCAGTGTCATCTTCACTTTTCCACAAGTATATGGCATAGCGAGATATTACGCATGAAACGAATGTACCATTCAACAGAATGGTACTTTTCCTAAAAAGTGTACTTAGCTTTTGCTTTTAAACCACGAGATCTTTTTCAGGAAGTCAAAACTTCTGTCCGTTTTCATTGCTTGGGACAAACGAATATTTTTATTCATCGCGAATTTTTTCTACTTAGCTAAATTGCAATAAATGACAATGTCTTAGTCAGTAAGCTCCTGAATATTATTGAAATGTTCTTTTTATGATATTACAAAAACTAGGTACAGTATTTTGTTTTAAGCTGTGAGAGCAGTACTGTATTATGAGAGCAATCCGTGGTATTTAGTTTGGAGACTGTAATCAAATTATTGAAGAAAGGGGAGATTTATTATTAAATCGGCAGCAATTAAGTAATTTTGTATCTCTGCAGCTGTCTCTGCCTGGATATTGTGGTGTGAGAAAAAAAATCTCTCTCGAGTCTCCAGGATGCGCTATTCAGTTGACTGGCATTACAGCATTATACCCTTATCTCATGGTCTAAAACTGCCTGATATGTAAATTTTAGTAGATATGTAGATAACCCATTAGATAAATAACGAAGCAAATGATCCAGAAATCACGAGATTCAGAGAAACACATAAAACTAAATACTAACGCTTAGTAAACTTGAAAAATATACATCACAAGGTCCTGCATATGATGCTACCTATAATATTATATCATAGGAGAGATACAGCACAACATATACCCTACGAATTCAGCAATAACGGCAATAACTGTCCATCCAATGTAATAAGGGGTTAAAGATTAAGAGGCAGATAATTCATGATTCCAGCACATATGTCTCCAAAGTCTTAAACGTATCGTTAATTGCTAAATATAGTGTCATTTCTTTATATATTTTACCGCTCCTACAGTGTGAGCTGTGTCATTAGTATTATCGACTATCAAACTGCAAGTGCCTTTTGCAACACGATTGTCCTATTACAACTTTAGCTAATAACAGCAATCTTACTCTGTCTGGTTTTACCTTGACAAATAATATAGTATGAAACGTACACTCACTTTGGAGGAAATTGTAAAGGAAATAATATACTTCATACAGACCAGTATTATATTATTGTCTATTTGTATACTACGGTTTTAACTTAAGTAAGTCGTAAGTTGGGAAAGGTCAAAGTGTAAGGAAAGATTGAGCTATACCCGAATAGACTGCAAATAATGCTTTGAACTTTATTATATTGAAGTGGACCATTCTTGGAAATCAAATTGTGTCTTAATGGAGAGGTATTTGATGAAAATGGATGCTTGGAAAATAAAATGACATAATATTATTTGACTCGGACAAGGGAATTTTTGCAGATGAAATGGTAACTCAAAGCCAAGGCTAGCTGGGATTCGATTAAGCTGAGCGAATATGACATGGATATATACTAGAAATAAATAAGTCTCTTATTTCACGAAAGTCTTTCTTGGAATTTTTAACATTTGTATCTTCTATAATAATATGCTCGTTTGAAGGAAAAGAAAAAATTAAATTAGGTTTTTATATTGAAGAGTTTATATAAGTACCTCGTTTAAAGTATGTTGACAAAAAGCTGAGATATATTCATGATGCACAGAATACAGATAGGTATTTATGTGGCAGAGTAGCAAAATCAAATAGTAAATTCACTTACGATTCTCGCTTGATGTATGAATATATTTTCTACATGTTCACATTCGACACAATTATTAAGAGATAATAATGTACACAGAAATGTGAGGTAGAAAACGAAATATGAGAAGGAAAACGCAATAATATCTTTACGAGAAAACAAATTACAGAAAGTCAAGCATTACAAACTTTCGCAAAGCAGGAAGTAAACATCTACACGTGATATTGAGATTGAGTTGAAATGTCGTATTGATTACATGAACATACACATGCACATGTACTTTTTCTTACTTTTCCAGCCCCTTAAATTTTTATAGCTCAGTAGTACGTTATCAGAAGATTGAATTTCATTCTATTATCTATTACTAATGATGATATACATTAGTTATTGACCAGATACCAACTGTTGTTATTACAGTCGTGCTCCAGTTTTAGTCAATTTAGTCTCTCTCTTTCTATTTGAACATTTATTATCTTCATAAAATATTATGATAGGAACATTGTAATGTTCTGTACAAAATAGATAATTGCATGTCAGTTATTCCAGGTTTCTTACAATTGAACACATAAAGGTATGTTATATAATAAGGATACGTATAAATAGAGAAGCTATAATATTTCTGTTATTTCAGATAAAATATCTCAGTAATTATTACGCTAAGGCTGCAGAATACAAAGATAGGTATTTAGAAGTTGAGATATAATAATAATGTTGACTTGTGATAAGTTATGACTAGGCTCATGTAAGTAATGGAGTGTTATTTAACAATTTTCTGTATCGAGATATGTATATTAGTATAGTATATCAGGCAACTGTGTACATATATAAAAAGCATATTATTCCATCCAAGTTCCTTACTGTGGGTCTTCTCTCCTGCTGCTGTTGCTAACTGAATTTTGCCTTGAATCTTTTCAGCATTCGTTCCATGACTTTGACTAACCAATAGTGACTTTGCGTCAGGATATATGGATGTTAACTATATCTTATGTCATTATTTCAACGTAGTGTCTAACCCAACTTTGTTGTCACTATATTCCTTAGCATGTATAAATAAGTTCGTGATTTTCGTTGACGCATTTACCTATACCTAGGCTGAATTTATTCTATAATGAACTCTTAATAGTCTCCTTAATATTAAATTAACTCTATGAAACTAAAACAACAAGAACTTTTGTGGCCAAAAACAAAGCATATTAGTAGCAGCTTTTGTTCCTAGTGTCTTCGTCAGCAAAACTCTGCATCCCACTCAACTTTTAGCTACCTACATAAGTTTTTGTCAGCTGGCTATATAAATATTCGTTTATCTGCTATATATATATACGTATTTATATGTATACAAGTTATATACATACATACTTTGTTCACTTCAATATAGACAGCAAAGCAAAGGAGTAAGCCGAATTCGGGAAGTGACTTGGTTTATGAATAGAAGGAAAGTTTCAGTTTAGTTTGAAATAAATCGATAGCTTAGAGCATGACAGAAGAAGCTTTCAGCCGGTTTTCCGAAATCAGCTGTTAGATATCTATATTAGAGAGATACGTCTTCTTGTGAAAGAGAGACCGGCTTCTTCTTGAAAAAACTTACATGTGTGGCTAGTCTCTGGAAGTCATTTAAAGTAAAGTTACCACAGAAATTGCAACTTAATGCAATTTAGTTGTCGCACTAATGCATTAGATATGACATGGGAAACTCGGTTTTGTTGCACACGTTCCTTCCTTTCATTCTCTCTATTCTATCATGTTTTCTCCCTTGTACGTAGCTTGAGAATGGATACACTCCTCTCAAGTATTGGCCTTTTCCTATAGCCTATAGCATTAATACAAAGGTGACAACTTAGCTGGAGATTTATAAAGTAATCTAGAGATTAGCCGGTAAAATATTTATNGTAGCTTGAGAATGGATACACTCCTCTCTAGTATTGGCCTTTTCCTATAGCCTATAGCATTAATACAAAGGTGACAACTTAGCTGGAGATTTATAAAGTAATCTAGAGATTAGCCGGTAAAATATTTATCGTATATTCCTTGATGCTAAAGCTATCTAATTATTATAGCCAATTGTTTTTCTTGTCTAATTACTATTTATTTTCACTGCCTATGCATACAAGTATTAAAAAATTTTGAAGTATGAAATAATATATCGTTGTCAATAGGAAAAATTGAAAATGAAGACTATTTAAAAAGTCTTAATATTTGATATTTATGATTTGCATCCGTTAACAGTAGAATATCAGAGATAATTAATTTGATACTACATCACTTGAAATAGATATCATCAGCAAATTGGATTAGCTATTTTTTATTAATCTGGAATTATTCTTATCACTTAAATTAATTGTCAATGATTTCATATTTTCTGCTAAAATTTGCAGAGCAATGTACTAAAGTGTATTCAGTGATTTCGTAATGCGATATAATAAGTGGGGATGTGAAGCTATTCATTTTGTATAGAATTCTAGGTTTATCTGTAGCTACTGATGATGACACTACATAAGTATGAACTCCTGTCGTGTACACGTGATGAATGTGACTTTGGGAAGGCTGGAAATAATGCGATGTAATCTGTTCCAGGCTATATAAATCTTTCATGAGAAAGAAGATGTAGGTAGGGAGAAAGAATGTAACTTCTAAGTAGCTCACATGTACTTAGCGGAGAGAGTATGTTGGTAGTGTGTGTGATATATGTTATCTAAAAGGTATAATAATACATGAGTAGTGCATTGTATTAGATGAGTAGGCTCGACTCTTTCCTCCCTAATTCTAGCTCTTATTGTTAGTCATTGTCAACAGAGTGTATCATTGTAAAACTACTTTTCTTTTCCACCCGACTCTCATCATCTCATCATTCTGCTTATCTGTCTTTGATGAAAAAAGTACAAAGAGACCTTTGATTGTTAGCCAAAAAGTAATTTTGCAAAGAACCGGGAGTCACGGCAGGGCACTCTATACTAGACTTGTTCATCCTTCAAATTCACTTCTCCTCAGTCTCTGACTATCACTCTACCTATCACTAATACCCAGAACAATTTTGCTCTTGACAAAGAAAAAAAATGCTCGCTTTATATTTACGATTTTGTAATAGCTATACATATATAGTGTTATATAATAATATATCTATAAGAGTTTATAAGATAGGCACTATCGTAGAATGCATTAGAAAACTACTTTTATTTGTTGTAGGTATTATTGAGTGAACTACTTTAGAAAATGCATGGTTAGAGTATAAAGCTACTAGAGCTGCCACTGATAATTGTAGTCCTGAAATGCTAGTTCCTAAGTTATATAGCTACATTATAAGAATAAGTATATAGGAGACATAGGCAACGAGTTGAAATGTGTTCAGTTGCGAGCTGAGAATTGGAGAACAAGAGTGACACACTGTCCCGGCAAACAATGAGTATGTGACAGTGATAAGAGGCTTGAAAAATAATGGCACTATTCCTGGACAAGTGGAGAGGAAAGCGTGTTAATGGAAATGGTAGAGAGAGAGAGAGAGAGAGAGAGTAGTGGGAAGAATCGAGAGAGAGAGAGAGACAGAGAGGAAAGTCATTTGAACTTAGAACCTGGAGAGTTGATTGATTCCAAGACTGGAATAAGGCGTAGATGGAAATGAAAAAGTCCATAAAACAGCCAGAGTCATCATGAACCTTATTGGGCGAGACTGTGATGGAAGACAGGGAGGATGGAAGAAGAAAAGGAACAGATTCCTTCCTACTGCTCCTCTAACTACTAGAGCCACGTAGGGAAAGCCTAAATTAAAGTGATAGAAGCTCCTGTAAGTGTTATTGCTATTTCTGGAAATGGGTTTAGCCATTGAAACACACCGTTGATGAAGGTTCATAGGCAACTAGGCAAGCAACCACTCAAACTCATACGTTTACTATAAATGTATAATATTAGACTATAGTCTATTTCAATCCCAAAGTAAATGTAACTGTTATTAAAGAGAGAAAGCTACTTTATAACAATATTTAACGCGTGTCCGTCCCTTTTGTGCATGCGTTAATCAAATTGAGATTCTTTCTTCCAACTTCCTTACTAGTACTATACTAACATGAGTATGATAACTTTGTGTTTTAAGAGTCTTTTACTTTTACTTCTACCTTTTTAAAAGCCAAATAAGAAATAAACTTCAGCACCATTTTTTGTGGGCGTGTTCAGTCAAGATTCGTATTGGGACGCTCTGCCCCAGCAGAAGTTGATTGGAGCAGGGGCAATGAGACCGGCTTTTGTTTACGTCCCTATCACACGTCCCAATAGAATTCCCCAGGCCCCCGAATGAAATTGTTCAAATTTTCTTGGTCAAACCATAATTCCTAAATAAACGTTTGATGGGTTTGATGGTAACTAACTTCAATTTTACACTGTAGGGTTTGACTACTATTTTATCATATGGTTTATCACACTCAGTTGTAAAAGTGCTTAAAAATTCCTTCGAAATTGCTTATTTTAAAAATAAAACGTTTTTATGGCATTAAACAGAGATTTTTAAACTTTTTGTTGGCGCTACTTTTTTACATCAATTTTCTAATGGCTGTGGACAAAGAAGTATATGAGACTGAGAAATTGAGTGAGGAGAAAAACAACATGATCATCATCAGAGAAGAACTGTGAGTGTACGCGTATTCTTGTGTATGTAATGCAATGTACCTGAGAAGCGAGCGGCGAGTGACTTGAATCGATTTTTCTCTTGGCAATTTCCCCTTTGGATCCTTGGCTGTTGAAGACATTGACCGAAGGGCTGAGACAGAGACAAATTTACGTTATCTAGCCATGGAGCTGGTATAAGAAAAATTATACGGATAGCCAGCTTTGATATTAACGAGAAACAACAGCGGTTGACAATGTCTCTTTCCGATTCTGACAACGTGGCTTGTGTGCACAATGACATAAGAGCCAAACCTAAATCGAATCTTGTTTGTCAGTTTCTCTCTTGACTTTTATCTAGTAATATCTGGCAGGTTACTTGTTAGCCATCTATATCCATACATTATAAATACCACTTAGTGTATATTATAGCATATGTACCTATAAAGTAGTCTTATGCAATAATATATTACTCTATAGTAGCTTTAGCATTCGATTTACATTTACATGCAATCTACTGATAACTGCGACTTCTCGCACGGCTCAGGGAATTCCCATAATAAATAGACACAAGACTGGAGCTTCCTCCGACTTTTCCTTCTCCTACCGTTCAATTCTGTGGCTGTCAGTATAAGTAATTATCTACGTCTGTTATCTGACTACGTATTAAGTCATTTGTATTCCTATCGTATGAGGAGACAACTTTGACTGACATTTCATATTAAAGGCAATCAAATCACAAACTTCCTCTTCTCCGCTCTATACTCCTACAAACAATATCATTCGATATGGATGAAGATATCTGACATATTAAGGACTTTAGTAAAAGAATATCACTATAATGCCTACCTATATGTAATCTACCGTATCAATCTACCTAGGTACATAGATATTAAAGAGTAATATACTTTCACGAAGGCTTTCTCAATGCCTATCATAATATTATATTGATACCTAGTTAAGTCTGCTGAGAGTAATATTCAGACTAAGGATATCATATACCTATAATGCCAATATCTGTCAATTTTTTATCTGGACGTCAGATATGGGGTGTTTCTTTCCTGACTTTGTCAATTAAGATATTTTACTAACAAGACAAAACATACACTTATTAACATTTCGTATCTAAGTAGTTTACCAATCCTAATACAGGACGCAGTGCATGTGTATGTGTATAGTGTATAATATGATATTTAAATCATGATCATCAATCGCAAACTCATACTTTTGACTAGCAGTTGCTGGAATAGATGGATAATTGAATTCATAATCTAATTATGTTTCTAATCCAATTATGTACCAGTACCACTATATGAAATAAAGACGGTGATGTTTTTCTATAATTGTTATTCTAAATGCTCCGAGTTGTGCAATACTACTGACCATTGCCATTATTTCGGTTTTGCGCATCACATTATATTTGCGTGTCTTACAATCATGCAATATACCATATACCCTCTAGTGCAAATTCTTCTGTACAAACATATCTCATACTACTTAGGTATCAAAACAATTTTTTGGTTATGATGTACTATGATGAGCATTTATTATTATCATGTCCATATAATAATTACTAAGTAATATCTTCATCGTTTGCGCAATTATTTGTAACTTTTTTTTACCATTTTCGTTGTTTATAGGTGCACTAAAAAGTAAATATAATAGCAATAATATTATAGCATAGCATGTATTGCCTACTGACCTTATAATATTATGACCATAATTATCTAAAATTATCTAGTCCATATGTAGTTCATGCATCGCTTCAGAACTTTAATATTAGTTTCAAGAAATGATAGTATAAATCTGTTTGTGGTGGAAATGATTTTATATGTATCAGCCAGTCGAGTCCATTTGTTCAAGTGAGGTATCAACTGGCTGATTCGTATTCCTCCTGTGACTTACGCTCCAATTATGAACCTCGTCTTAAGTCTATTGAAGTCGCCCAAAATTACATGAAAAACGGCGTCTTGACGAATTCTTATACTTATGACCATAAGACGTCGATCATAACACGGACGAGCCTTACAGTGCTTGCAAGAGAAAGCAAGTAATGGATTCCACGACGGTAACTAACAAACATGGAATATAATAGGACACTGTTGTCTTTAGACGAATGGAATCCATAGCCATAGCCAGTAGAGCCAGTGGAGTAGTATCGTGAAGAAAAGAATAGCATTGCATGCTGGCAGTACCTGGCATCATTCTTATGGTTCTGTCTGATCCTATGTGAGCAATTTACCCAAATAAATTCATGAAAGCTATGAAAATGTGCTTTCTTGTTGTGTCATCAACACCAACCACATCACAAAAACTATAATAATATGTAGGTAACACAGAACATTTTTTGCTATTTGCTATACTCTTTGAGAATGAATATACAAGTTATTACAATATTAACTCATTTTCCATTAAAAACAACAAAAATTCAATCTTTAAAGTTGTTTTCAATATATTTGCATTGGAAGCAGCTAATTGTCTAAAACACCCTGGAAGACTGGAAATATCAGTGAAACGCATCTCATTTGTGTAACTTACTTAATGAAACTGTTTTATCAAAGCAGATCTGGTTTATTGACTTGTATGGAGTTACTTTCACAATAATTTAAATAATACCCATATTCCAAGGAACCCGTGTATATCATGGGCTTATCTTATATCATGGACATTATTATGATGCCATAAAAAACAATCTTTCTGATATTTTATTTTGAATATGATATATACACAGATTGGTCGCAACACTCGTCTTTCATGGTATGTAATGTGTGAGCATCGATGTATAAGAATAGATTTTCATGAAATTAAACTACTGACTTAACAATATCTGAAATTGAAATAAAATGGCAACACCATTTAAAATTAAAACCGCTACAACTGGACACATACATGTTTAGCAAGCAGCAGGAAAGCATACTTAATACTTCGATCAAATGTTCGCATATGGTAATCGCATTTAAATTTTCATCCATCTCAATGACAAATAATGCTTTAAAAATCTAAATTTGTCGGAAGTTTTCAATGGAAATGGCACGAGACGTATTATGTTGAATTGATAATGAAGTGCGATTAGGATTAATCGGTTCACACATTGACTCTTATTTCCTGTTGATGAGTTTTAAGTTGTTTAAATGGCAGCTGGTATAGGACTGTGGCTTAAGTCAGCGACAGGGAGAGAGAGAGAGAGCGCCGAGCGGAAGGAACATGAAAACATATGCACAATACTAAACCTGTCATGATGTGACTAATCACCAATTTTTGTTTATCAATAGTCAGTACCAGTACTAACTGATGGTAGAAGTGCTCGCATTTTTATCTTTTCTGTTCCGCGACGGATGAAAAGACACATTGTAAGCCTTTGCTCTTGAAGAGTTAAAAGAGCGTGCCACGCCACACACATTCCATGCCATTTGGTATTTGGATGATTTTGTAGTTTTGAAAATTCTATGGGCCGTTAATTTCAATTCTTTGGCACAGTATGCTCTATCTCCTAATGTGATCTGCTGTTGTATGTCCCTGTGGTATTTTGTTATGTTGTTCAGTAGAAAGTAAATACATAGTGTAGAAAAAACATAATAATAAAATGTATCTGTAGTTCTGGCTATGAACTGTGAGTTTTGCTGTGGGTATGACGCATTGAACTGAACAATTCCCTAGTTAAAGACATGTGGTCTTTTGGTGGATGGGTAGAGACGGCTGTCATATCTCGTCTTGGTTGTCGTCTGCCATTCCCAATATCATTCTCTAAGCCTTTTATAGCTAGAGAATTTCTGTATAGCTTTTTCTGCCACATTGCTCTACATCACCTCATTATATCCAAAGTTGGATAAAAGTATGAGCCTAAGGTATTCCGCTCGTCGATCGTCTGTGCGTTTTCATAGCATTCAAAGCTGTAACTTCCTGGTTTTGCTCTACTTTTCCATATAGCTACACGTGCGTGCCTGCTTTTCCCCATAAAACTATCATATTTATGAATGACTGTAAAAGTATATTGAGCTGCAAATGTGAGGAAGGTTCATTTCATCACATAAGCAAACAGGAGCAATAATATGCCACAAAGATATCCAACTACCTATACATATTGCACCTTTTGCTGCCTATTTTGCTTCATCTGTTTGAAATTACAGCTGTATTTAACATTTAAACTCGCCAGTGAGTAGTTCAGCACCTCACACACCTCAATTGTCCTACTTGGTATACATTTCAAAAAATTTCAACTTAAAGCTATACGTAAAAGTATACATATTATTATTCATACTAGTAAAACGAAGGAGCCGAGTATAAGCTGCATGGTTTACTAAAAACATCATCAAGCAAACTTAAACAAACGGAATGGACTGATGTAATAATAGTAGGAGACTACTTTCGACGAACAAAGAGATTCAAAAGGTTTAAAAGCCACTATAGAGTAAAACCGAGGAAGATCAACAAACAACAAACCCGAGATGTTTAAATGGGAAATTTCTAGCGGCTACTGAAAATTGCTTTCATATATTATTTTCCTGACTCTCCAAAGTGAACCAAATAATATCCTGGATTCATTCTATACACTATCAACGTATATATTTGAGGATATGATATATTTATGTATTTCTTTGTGAAGGCATAATATTAATAATTATAATGTAGCCTTACTGACTGCAGGCTCGTTGTGCAATGCGAGAGGCAATAAGTCTTTTTGTTAGCTTCACTCGATGGCCTTTGAAATTTAAAGGGCCGTTGCCAGTTGAACTGTAGTCTTTGTTTTGGTCCTATATTTTAAGGTACTTTAAGTATGCACATTATATGCATGAAGGGTATAGGATTGTTTATGATTATGATCCACTTATATTCAGAGGAAGGATGGAGACAAAGCTCTTTAAAGTATAGATATGCAAAGCCAGTGCCGTTCCTACTGACATTTACGAGCACCTACAAGTTTTCCGATAATCGGATACTATGGCTTATTGAAAAAACTAGCGACCTAGGTACACACATAAAACAGACAAAGTACAGAGAAGCATATGCACATATGCACATGTGCCTATCCCTGGCTCAATTCTACAATTTTTACGAGGTTATTACTTTATTTATGTATTCGTTTTCTTTGTTTGAATTCTGTTGGATTTTGCTTTTGGTTAGGATTTTCTGGTTGATGATGATGAGGGTGTGATGTTCCTTCCCTTATGCTCAGTCCTTCTTCTTTGTTACTCTACACACATAGGTAAGACTTGGTTACATATATCTCCGAGTTGAGATATATAGTCTGGTGTCAAATAGCCGAACATTAGTCTTACGGATAGTTTGCTTTTACTCTGCTTCACTGAAATATATGCAGGGTGACATTGTGACAGTCATGCTACAAGTATTACATGTATGCTTAAGGATTTTATGTCTTTGAGCTGCTCAGAAGCTCCGTTTTCAACTTTATTTCCCTAACAAAGCCCTAAGCTACACTTCTATCCTACCAGAGATATATCTCTGTCAATTCCAGTTGACTTTGACTTGGTAAGGCTACTAGAGTTACACTACTCCTCCTCCTCCTAATACTTCTGTTTTCTCTATATGAGGGCTAAGGTAAATCAATAGTGTCTTACATATGGATTTAAATTTGTTTCTTCTTTGTCTTTCTATATAAAGTGAAAATATTATAGAAATAGCTACATAGCTATAGCTTCACTTTAAAGTTTATTGGCATTGGCAGAGACAATAATAATATGGGCTTCTGCACACCCCGACAGAGATGAGTTGAGCTACATTCTATTAGTAAATCCATATCATGAAGGAGACAATAGAGATGACAGTCTTTATTATAAATAGTTTACTATTATAGTAGTTAATACTACAATGCATAGTTTGTCGTTATGAATTGGTACAAATGGCTTTAAGGAATTTCCTTATCTATTTCTATATAATAAGCATACTTAATGGTTATAATAGAAGAAGAATAGTTTGATATTTGTAAGAAACAACATTACAGTTTGTTGTAGCAAAGAATTTAATTAACAATACATGATTCTTGGAATTTCTGAAGAGCTATTTAGGTGTTTTCCCTAAATAACAATGGAAAAAGGAAGGAACTATTAATATAAATGCCATTTGCTCGTTTCCATTTCCATAATATTTCCTCTTACATTGCAAGGAGCCTCATTTTTATTTGTCCCAACAACAACACAATCAACAACCAACAACCAACTCCCTTTATCGATTTACAGTTATTTAGTAAAACTACTGTAACAACAGCAGAGTCTATCCGTACAAAGATGTGTAATGTCATATCTGTAGTTAGAGTCTACATTGAAATTGCTATCTCACATTTTCAGGAGCAATGCGAACACACGTTAC
>JABASI010004877.1:0-13250 GCA_019776505.1 Tomocerus nigrus | reverse complement strand
TTGTTGCTGAAAAACTTGTTTTATTCAAATCATTGTACAAATATTCAATCATGTCACAGATACAGCTTCATTTAGATCAATTCAATGTGATCAAATGCTTACCTTAAGTACATTTAAACATAATATGTATTATTAAACACACAATTATTAAGCCGACATTAGTCACACAGCAATGCGCTAGTTTAATTGTCACACAATTAAGTTAAAACTTAAAGCTCACGACGAAATTATTCACACCTACTTAATACTTAGTGTGTCAAACGCAAACGGGTATAATAAAAGACAATTAAATAGCTAATCGCTTAAAATTGTAACTATATTTATATAAAACTAATTGTACATAATATACTATATATCTGCCTTGTATCTAATGTAAGTTTATATAGAGTCACGTATGTAAGGGTATACTTATTTATGACATTTATGTAATCTGCAAAGGAAGAAATTGCAAATTGCTCTTACACAACATTTATCATAGTATTTAAATGTTAGGTTAAATGTTACTACATTGAATTACATATATGTAAGTGAAATCTAATACAACAGTTTCCTATACCTACATACATACGTTGCAGGTTGCAAGGTTTTAAGTTCTTAAGTTTTTCCGGACATACGACATGTAATTACGATTTTACAAAACATCTATTTCAACGATGTCAACAATCAATAGCAACCACCAAACGAACATTATTCAATTATTTCAAAAAGAGCATAATATACTTATATAAATAAAATACAAGGTAATTGTAATAAATTGTAAATAATATATTATAATAATTGTATTTACTAATTTCGTTCTTCTAATTGCCTTATTGTCATATTGAATAATGTACCCATATTTGTATATATAAATAGGTACCTACCACTTTCTCCCAAAATTAACATTGATATATCTTATATAGGTAAGCATAATTTTCATTTTATCTGTAATCTGTGCTTATTCATATGTAGTATATTATAATACATCATTAATATATTGGACATGTTGAACTGAAAGACGTCGTGAACATGGAAAGCGCTTGTGCGTATCCGGGTAAGTTAAGTTTATACTCTTAATTCTTACAATCTTGTAAGATAACTCAATTGAAAAGACTTTATACAATATCTTTGTGTACAGCTAGATGCCTAAGGTATTTAACTTAAAACAGAATTGACATATATTATACGATTACATTGAGAATATTGTGAATGTATCATAACTTTTATGACTTTATGACTCGTTTGTATAAATAAAACGTGAAAGACAATCGTTTGTACAATATGAAGACAACTAACAACAATGACAAGCAGTGAGACTAAAGTTGTACTGAAATTCTTATTCTAGTTCAAAATCTCAAGCTCTTTTGACTGAATTTTTTAATAACCAAGAATCTGTTCGATATCTCCTAAATCCACGGAAGAGATCCAGTCGATATCACTGAGAAAACTGCTGCCTACCAAAATATCATTAGATGATTGCTCTAGTTTCAACATATTGCTCATTTCTGAAAAGCCATCTTCTGAAGATTTATTTTCATATAGTGGGCATAATTGCTTATCTTTTTCTATAACTGGAAAATTAAATGCCCTCAAGTGTTTCCCATTTAAGTCTTCGTCAAGTTCACAAGGCGTATCTGGAGGTGTTGACGATGTTACCGATGAAGGTGCTGGACTACATGGGGATAGTGATCTTAGGTGGTTTTGAATTTGCAATTTTAATTGGAGACTCACAGGTGTTTGTTGTGAAATGCATTTTTGCGTGTTTTCGTAAAGAAGAGGGATCTGTGTAGCGTTTTCCACAAAGTGGGAAAACACAGGCATAGGGTTTTGTGTCGAAATGAGTTCTCTGATGCTTTGCTCGGTCTGAGGAATTTGAGAAAGCTTTGGGGCAGTACGGACAAATGTAAGGTCGCTCTCCAGTATGTGATCGAAGATGTATTTTCAGATTTTCCAGCCTGGAAAATGCTTTTTGGCAACCATCAAACTGTAGAACAAAACAGGCATACTCATAATCTTCAATCTTTTACATGCATTTTGATGAAAAGATTTAGAAATGGTTCTTACCGTGCATTTATTCGGCTTGTGACCAGAATGGACCCTCATGTGGATCAAAAGTTTGTAACGAGCGTTGAAAGGACGATTTCTCCGCGGACACCCCAGCCAAAAGCAACTAAAATCTTCTCGGCGACCTTCAACGTGAACTCTTTCAATATGTCCAACAAGTGAGTCCTGAAAGCACATCAAGACTAAGTAATTTTGTTCGAAAACGATCCATTTTATTTCATCAATCATGAAATGCAAGAAAATGTTGAATTAATAGAAAAGTTTTTTTTACCTGAGAGTCAAATGATCCTTTGCAATCAATCCACATGCACTGAAGAACATTATTTTCTCGTTTTCCTTTCGAAGGAAAATGTGTTTTCGTTTTCTCTTCGCAGTGTTCGTCTGAAGAGTAGGATGAGCCAGGAGAGCTGTCCATGGGAAGTGACCAGCCATCATCGGACATAGTTTTAGGGAAGTTATCTAAAATGGAATCCGAATTGATTTTCTCTGTGTTCATAAAGATTTTTTTATCATCTTGATTCCAGGTGTTGAACCAAAGTGGCGGTAGGAGATCTTGATGATCGTAGTTTTGTGTGTGGCTCCAAGAATCGGAGAAGTCAGAGTCGTCGGATCTTGGAGACAATGATAACGATGATGAACTGTTATTTCTCATGAGAAAATTTTCTGTAGATTTCGCCAACCAAGTTTGACACTGACTTTGGCCATCTTCCCACATTTTCGTGTTGACGCTTAAAATTGATTTTGTCACGCACTCTATTCTAGTAAGTAGCTCCTGTAGTAATCGTCAATCCAAGGAAATGTGCAAAGTAACACTAAGTCAGAGGCAAGGGCACCGTGTGATGCGAAATGAACTTAGAAGACCTAGTCTAGCCGATTGCTTTCTAAAGATAAAACTAATGTTATGTAAATGGGTGTGCGAATCTTTTATTGTGATAGCGATCTGATTGACAACGACAAGAACAACCAGTAGCAAAGCAGCTTTTAACAGACAGTACCGGAGCCGAAGGAAGACGAAGCCGAAATAAAAGTCAAGTGGCCGGGCTTCGCCATAAATATACCGAAGCAAACGTTCCCTACGACAAAGACACATATCTTCCCGACATACCCACCTACTTTACATTACATAACACACAGCTCACGTTGCATATCCATGAAACGGCAAACAAATCTTCCTCTGCCATACTGCACACTACATCGAACCTTTCCTTCCTTCTAATCAGCTTCACTACTTGTTAGTACTTACCACTACTTACACAGTATATGGAAACAAACAACTAAACGACTTTTTTTCATCCACCACTGTCTTCGGTTCGGGGTGTGCAATATAAACTGACTGCAATGAAACCGATCTGAAATCACACATGTTAAATATGCTAATCAACTCATTTATACTCATCTATTCCAAATCTCAATCTTTGCCATATGTATGGAAATTAGAAACAATTATAAACCTAGTTACAAGTTTAAAGGAGAAAATTAGCTATTTTGATATTATAATGACAGTGTCATATAACTAACGCTATAAAGCTAGGAAAACACTACAAATCGAAAGAAAATGTCAGAAGAATACTATCGTTATTATCACTATGCTCAATTTTATCTGTTACAACATAGGTTGCATTACTTGTATTCAAATAGCATTTTTGTAGGAAAACCATTTAAGAAGGCCGTTTTACTAGTAAATCATATAGGATTATTTATATTATCATCTTGTTGATTATTATCTCAAAAAGAAAATTACGATGATCTCTCAAGAAAACTTGGAAATAAATCATGCAACAATCTTAATTACTACAATTACATATCGGACAAATACTTTAGTAATTATTACCTAATAACCGTGAAAAAGTTCAGCAATTTTTTGTGGAGCATTGTTATTTCGAGAGGCGGGTGTTTATCGAGAGTGTTACATTGTTTCTCAAACATGGAAATAACTTTAACAATTCGTTAACACTGAAACTCGAGAAAAGATGTCAATTAGATTATCTGTAATGAAAAAGAGTAAAGATAAGCAAATGAACTGCTAGTTTAATTTTGATGCGAAGAGGTTATTTCACCCTGTACGAGAAGTAACGGTAAGCATTCTTTGCAACATTTTATTATTATCAACACATGGCCGCATCTCAACATCAGATCACTTTTTTTCGTAGGGATAGACACTCGGGTTTCTAGTTTAAGAGCAGGGCATCCACTGTCAGGTTTTATTGTATTGTCTAATGCTACGACAGTTGTGTGTCGTGTTCTAAGCTTTTGTACATGCACTTGTATGCGATATCCGAGGTAAGTAAGTATTATGTGATCCTTCCATAGTATAGCATGGAGAATGAAACATCCCAGAAGATTCTTAAGAGAACGGAGACCGGGATTGAGTAAAAGCGAACAAGTCAGATCACAAGTGGCTGCTGTATAGAAAACTGTATCTTTGTAGTGCAGAGAGGAGATAAGTTGAAGCAGGGTGTCTTGACTGTTGCTCTTGAGACTTGTCCCGTCTCACGGAGCATCGAACCCGAGATTCGTATGAAATTAGATCCTTAAGTGGCTTGAAGACTTAATGTCTAGAAAAAATGCGAATGCATTGCAGTCAGTGCATTGAGGGCTACGTAAGATGCGTCCTCGGTATAATTTCTTAACAAGTGTAAGTAGTAAATTGTAAGTACGCTTTCTTTGCATTTCTTACTATCATGCTACGCTTCAAGTAGCAATCTGTCGACTTCACTTGAATATAATATTTACAAGCGTAGGACAGATGTTGACACATCAATTATTAAAGGTCTGTCTTATTGCCTACAATTAGACATTCTCTAAATCCCAACAAATCCTATAGACTAAACTCCGTAGTATGTATAACAGTTCCTTATCCTCTTATCCTTCTTACAACTAGTAGCTCTGAACTTTATACCTACATGTTTTCGTCGTTGTTTAGATGTAAGTGTAAATGAGGAATAGCTACGCATAAATAATAAACATCAAGTCAACCCCAAAAATATACATTGATCCTAAAGTGAGATGATACCTACTTTGGAAGCTATAATATAATATAGCCGAAAAACTTGTTGCCTGTAGATTATACGAACCGAATCAAGAAAAGTGAAACCGAAAACAGAGAAGGGCTAGAACTCTGAACTGAACTCATCCCAGAATCAAAATCAACAGGAAAAAATCCACAAGTGTCAGCTATAATTAATCATTTCAGGATAATTATAGTGTACCCTTTAGTACTCCAACTTCTCTTCTCCTTCAATTTAGATCATATACATTCACAGTTCGGTCAGAGTCAGACTTCAGAGATTATAGGGGAATGAGAAAGAGACACCAAAATAAAAAATATATAAATCCGTCACATCTCATTTCAAGTCTCGTTACTCGTTACACTTGTTAATCTAAACGGGTGAAATGAAGAGTAGAGTTAGTCTTACAGTTACTACATTACATACATGCAAATGCAAATGCATTTGCCTAATGTTCCATCATTGTTGGATTGTTGCATTGCATACATCGTTCAGCGGTATTTTACATATACATACATTTACGAAGTACTTACCTCACAAACATCTACTTAATATTGTGTATGCAATATTATTGTGAATGTGAGAATAAAGGGAAAAGATGTCCAACTAAATACATATTATGGCTATTAAATATTATGGCATGCATTCGTAGCACTACTATTTTTCAAATCGAAACAATTGAAAAATTTTACAATTTGGGAAGGGAGATAGCTAAAATGCAAACGGAGGATGTGTATTATTATTTCCTTTCGATATATTAGGCTTGGCTCCAATGGTCGGCTTTTTCTTGTTCTTGACTTCAAGTCTTTTATGCAGCACTTAAACATTTAAGATGGTTTAAGTTTACTATCCAAGATTACAATATGGCTGTGTTTGGCTCCTTCCCTGCGTCATTTCACCCACGCTTTTCACTAATAAAATATAACTCATTTTTAGGTCATTCAACCACTTGAATGTAAACTTAATTTTATTTACTTCTAAAATTGGGAATAGTTTACATGTTAGTAGTGCCATGTTTTTCGGGATTCGACCATTTAAATGATGCCAATACGATATCGTTGTAAATACTTTGTACTCCGAAAGTCTATACTAGATGAGTTATCTACATCACTAAAAAGGGAAAATGTCTTACGAGAAATAAATGTTAAAGTTTGTACCACGGAAAAGTAATAAAGTTTTGTAGCTCGCTACGGCAGAGAGTTTTTTCCAAGTAATCTCAAGTGGGAATTCTGGATTGTAATAATGATAATCAAAGTAGCTGTAAAGATGATATTAACTAATATTGCGGTGAGCGAACCGAACTGCTGCGATAAATATGGAAGAAACATCTGAAAATGAAAAAATAATCTCTCCTGCTGAGACGGATTGTGTCAGACACGAGTCCATAAATAAGATTTGATATCGAATTCTCAGTGCAGATGCTAAAACAACCTAACCACAACAAACAACTGCTTTCGCTTGTATCAAATAGTTATTATTATAAATGCTCGATAACTACTTAACTTACTTAAATACGCTTATATTATAACTTACATAGAAAAGGACACAAAAAGTTGTAGAAGATGTGGATTTGTTTTTTAAAGTTCTAGCGAAAGTACAACAAAGAAACATTATGGTAAGGTTTTTTAATTTAGGCACAATATACGTAATAACAGTAACAATATTTTTGTATTGCTTTCATTACAAAGGCTTTAAAGAGATGACAAGTCATATACGGATTGTATGAATGTATTAGGTTTAGGTGTGTGATGTCACATTTTTTGTCAGTCTATGCAGAGTGTCATAGAACTTTCATTTCTACCACTTAGCTTACATTATTACTTACTTTATCCATGGCATAGCACATTTATAACTTCTTGAACCCTACTAGGTAGAAGTAATTGCATGAGTTACATAATCATTCTCAAATAGGCAATAAAGCTATAAAATTCCATAAAGTACTACACTAGCAACCACTTAAGTAATGTACGTAAATGTCTAAGAAACTAATAATTCGTGAAGAATCTGAAAAAATGAACAATATTAGGCACTAAAATAATTTTCCAATAATAATGCAAATAGTAATGTAAATGTCTAAGAAACTAATAATTCGTGAAGAATCTGAAAAAATGAACAATATTAGGCACTAAAATAATTTTCCAATAATAATGCAAAAAAAGAAGAAAAAATTCATTATATGATAATGCTGCTCCATCAAAATAACAAACTATATTAAAGCTGCATAAGACACTTCCATATTTAAACACAAGAACTTGATACAAACGGAAAATTATATTAAAGCGCTGAATGCTTTACAGAGATGTGTACTCAGCAAACTTATATCGTGTCGAGTTATTTATTATTCGTGGATTTTGTCTCGCCAGAGAAACTTTCATACATACCTAGTTATTTTTGTAAAAACATCTAAACAATCATATCTGATACATTCACATTATTTAACTGCACACATATGTATTAATTATTATTAATAACACTACACTACATGGACTATCAATTAATTGAGCCTACCTAATTAGGCATTATTGAAGGCTTTTTTGCATAGTAGGTTAATTATTAGCTTTCATATGCTAAACAATTTGAAATATGTCGTCCAGTGAGTTTTGTGACAGTCGAAGTATGTATCAATGAGTGCCGTGAGTGTTTTACTTTATCACATGTGCAATATTTTCTTTAAAAAACTTCCTACTGTATCATTAACGTAGATAATAACTTTTAGACATCTGAAAGAAGTACAATAACACGAGAGTTATTAGTTGTGCATATGAACACAGGTGCACTAATACATTTTAGCACAGTATTGGAATTCGGTACACAAATGCGTACCAAAATATTTATAGCTTTATAAATTTTTAACAATTATTAATTGTACGGTTGCACTGTACTAATACTACTAATTACGTATATCAGTTGACCAAGAGATTAATACATTTATCTTCTGTCTGTGATGTCTCTTCTCTGGCATTCTTAATGTACTGCGACTGTACATAACTAACCGTGTCGTAGCAAAAAACAAGTGGACAAAATATTTCCGCCAGTATAAACCCAGCTGGATTGATAATACATAGAAATGGTATTAAATATTTTGAAATTGATAAAAGATAGTATTATAAATTATAATATACGCTTCTAGACACAAAATTTGTATGGAAAAGAAGGACCATAATAGTATAACATATAAATTCAAGCTGAAATTAGTACTATACTATAACAAAATTATAGTGGATAAATCCATTAATTTTTGGTAACGAGCCGAAATCATACACGAAGTACATTCGGGTTGATTGGATTAAAACTCCAAACAAGGATTGGCTTTAGGGCTTCCACTTCCTGAAGACAAGGATCGTGAACGAGATCGAGATCTCGAACGTGACTGAGAAGACCGACTTGAATTTGATGACCTACGATCTTCTAAGTTCCTATGTCGTTTTTCTCGCTCCCTGAAATAATAAAACATATTATTATTATCTGCTCGATAGATTTTTTAAATTGCTTATAAATCTGAAATCATGAAGAATTGAATTACCGACGACGGTATTTAATAGTCAACTCTCTTAGACTTTCTTCTCTTTCCATGCGCTCTTGCACTAGTTTTTCAACTCGACTTTTCTCTGCTTCCTTATCCGCCTGTTTCGAAATTAAATTATTAATATGAACACGACAAGATTCCACGTATATGAAGAAATAAAAGTAAAATAATTAAGTTAATTACCTTCAGCTGTCGACTGAGAGCAGATTGCATCCTTCTTTTAAGCCTTTCTTGAGGCGTTAATTTAGATCCCGTAGCACTGATTGTATTTGACGTTCCACCACTTGAATAAGCCTGAAATATACAATTGTTTATTAATACCAATGAAAGATTCTCTAAATCTCTACACAGGGGTAAGATTTACAAAATCTACATAATATAATAATATTTAGATGTGATACTGTGGTACTATTCTAAACTATTAGTCATGCCTCTATATTGCACAAAACGTAAAGTCCAGCGAGATTAATTTTGTGGTAAACTAATATTAAATCTGCTTTAGGCTTCTAAAATGTAAAAGCATTCTATTATTTGAAGGTTAGGTATTCGGGGTTCATATATTTATTTCTTACTGACTTTGGAAGACGAGCTCACGCTTGATTTACCCTTCGGAATACTCGAGGGACAGAAAAGATGCCTGTAATTTCCAAAAAATACCTTCAGACACACTGCACCCAAATTCATTCATGACTTTTATTTTAAATAACAAATCTTACGCGTCTGTCCTGTTAGAGCTGCTTTCTTCAGGCATTTCAGTCTTGGAGTTAGATGTAGAATCTGAATCAGAATCTGACATAGGCGAAGAAGACCGAGATTTATCTGAAGTATTTTCGATCTTTTTCCTTCCGTAATATCTTTTGACAGGAGGAGAGGGAAGTTTACCGCTGGATGTAGGTAAAACTTGCACTACGGATACTGCTGGCGTTGCTGCCGGCAATTGCTCATTATGGGAATTTCCATTTGTTGACAATTGTGGCTTTATAGATACTTCGACAGATTTTGATCTCTTCCTGTAACAGTTTAATAAGCCAAACGTTTAATTCGTCACTATAATGAAATATGCTTATATAGTGACCTATCCCAAAACAACGCCCTATTCTTATTCTTTTCTATTTATTTTTAAAATTAAATTCTCATACAGATAGTAATTTGAGAAAAATTAAATTATAAAGGATTCAGATCGGGAGATTAATTCTAACCTGAGAACAGGTGAACATGATCGTGAAGATGATCTGGATTTGGATTTGGAATACGACGAAGAGTTTCTTTTTGATCTCGATCTGGAAACAGAACGACTTCGTGAGCGTTTACTCGGAGGGGTGCTTGACCTCCTTCGACCTCCTCGTCTTCTATCTCGACTTCTCGTTCTGGATTTGCTTCTACTTCGCCTTCCTCGTCCATGTCTCGACCTAGACACAGATCTGGACTTTGTTCTTGAGCGCCTTCCCCTTCTCCCTCCTCCTCCTCTCGAACGACTCCTTGACCTGCTGCTTGAAGATCTGTGTCGATGTCTTTTTCTTTCTCTTGTTCTGGATCTACTTTGAGATGATGAACTACTCCTTCGCCGACTTCGTCTACGTTCCTCCCGCCGACTTCTATAGCTTGATCTTCTTCGATGTGATTTAGATTTTGAATGGGACCTAGAGCTTGACCTACTTCTCGATTTAGACTTTGTTCTTCCACGCGCAATCCGACGTCTTCTTGGAGACCGACTCCTCGAATTGCTTCTCTTCAGTCGAAAGAATTGACGCTTGGGCGGAAGAGCCGGGCCAAACACAGACGCTTGTTCTTGCTCAAGTTTCGCTTTTGCCCTACAAAAATGATCGATACGATAGAGGATAATTATTTGCTCCCGGTGAAACATAAGTGAAAAAAGAATTACTGTGCGAGCAATATTGAAAGTTAAAATAACAGACTACAATTTAAAACTGTCCCTATACTTACTGGTGCAATATTTCATTTTGAAATGCAAAATTAAAAGTTCCTGAGCCAAAATAAGTAAACCACAAGACCAATTATAAAACACACCTCTTTTTTTCTTCATCCGACTCATTTCCTCCAAAAGATGTAATGAACGTTATTTTTTCAGGAGAATTCGACCTCGATCTTGAATCAGATGATGATCGACGGTATTCGTCGTAAGTTGGAGAGTCACGAGCAGCATAGCTAAGATAAAAAAGACAGATTAAATATTATACAAAAAGACATAGTCTATGATTTAAAGATTAAAGTTTATTTACTCTATTTGATATTCTATTCTAGCTATTAAAAGTAGCACAAACCTGGGAGGGCTAATGTAACCTTTCTTCATAATAATTTTGTCTTTATATGCTCTTCTCTCACGGCGGGCTTTTCGTCCCTGTAAAAATTATATTTTGAATTAAAATCAAATAATATAATTGTTTTTTAATTTTTAAGGACATGAAAGAGTTGGGTGTTCATACACTCATTGCTTGCTTTTCCTCCTCCTGAATTTTGGCAAGTCTTAACTGTTCTTTCTCTTCTAAATCAGCGTTAAGAAAGCGCATAAAATCTCCAGCCCCTAAGCCATATTTTGTTCCGTTGTTATTCAATTCCGCTTTCTGAGCCAAATTAAGGTCGTTGACATTCACTAGTAAATCTACGAATCAAAAAGATATTATTGTCACGCTTACATTTTAATAATGAAATTTGTGTGCATGTTTTGATAATAAAATCTTTATTAATACCAAAATCCAGATCTTCATCAGAATCTTCTTCAGCAGCGGCTGCGACGTCGGCCGCAGCAGCTGATTTTGGTAATACTGCAGAAATGGTGTTTCCGGTGGGTGTGCTATCGTCGTAATTGTAGGCAATGGCAGCTTTAGGGGCTTTCGGTTTGCTGGCAAGTGCGTCCAAGTGTTTGCCCCCTCCAGGATGATGAATGGGGATGCCTCCAACACTTAGACCAGCGAAGCTACTGGTGCCGAACTGCTCCTCGATGTGAATTTGATGAAGGAACTTATCCTCCGAAACTAAAGAGAGAAAGTACCACAGGTACTTTGTTTAGTTTTCTTCACGACATGACATATAGTTTTACAGAACAGCTTTGTCATCAAGACTCTCAACATTCAAGTCAAAGAAATAAGTATTCGGGATTACTTAGGGCGAGGTCATTTTGTATTAATATTCTGTATCTTTCGTAATTGACAAGTGCTGAATCCTCTTCATCTTCCTTCATTAGATCCTTGTCGGCGTCACTTGATTTATACTCCGGAATGTGATCTAAATGTGCTCGGACATCGAAACGATCAATCATGTTCTCTTCATTCCCCTGCCAAGGCATCCTAGGTTAAAATTGAAATAAATTCATAAAAAAATGATATTTTTGGACAGTCAAGTCATTGACGTAAAAAATTACATGCAATTTTCAGCTGCTGCAGTTATCTGAGGCTCCATATATATTTTTGTCGGCCTTCCGTGAACTTGCATAAATTGCGTAGGGTCAGCTTTGAACTTTTCATAAAATTCTCTACGTCTTTCAGCCCTTCTGCGGTAATCGACGATCATAACCCTCAGCTTCTTCTCCTGCTTCCTTGCCTCGTGCCACATTTTGATGGTGATTGTGAAAGGCTTTCTGTTAAATAAAACATTACCATTAACTATAGAACTTGTTTTCTGAACATTGGACATGCTTCATTTGCTATATTGTACATAGGTAATGGTAATAAACGAATTTTGAACTGTAATCAGTAAATCAATCCACAAGCACACAACAAGTAAACTTTTCTGTCAATCTATTAAATGTTAGATTAGTCATAGTTATCAGGTATTAGGACTTGGTTAGAACGTTTGTCCACTAATCAACTACAAATGATATTTATAACTATTTATCTCTATACATACCTAATAATAATTATTATTATCAGATTGCGGTAGTTATTTTCAATACACTTACCCAGATGCTTTTGTTTATTATTGAGCTTATTTGATGACCAAAAGACTAACCATCAAAACTCAACGTTGTCAAAATTTCTGCATTATTGTACAATTTTGAAGCAGATTTTTGTTTGATGGCCGTATTGAATCCTTCCTTCGCCTTTCCGTCTGTCTTCTATAGAGTTTGCAAAACTGCTGCAGTATTCTTGCAGTATTCTTGTCTTTTGCTGTTTTGCTGCTTGACTCAAGACTCACAAATAGACTTGCGTTTGCGTTGCGGATGCGGACTTGGCAATTGCAAACTTTTGCGTTTGTTTGTGATAAGAATTTTAAGGATTGAATGAGGATGGTTCTGCAACTACAAGAGTGGAAGTTACCCGACTTGTGATCAGTCCGACCGACGCGACAGACGCGTTATCTCATCTAAGTGTCAAAGGATTGTCAAATGCTGATAAACTACTACAAGAGCTCAAGAGCCTATAAACATAATAATATTCCATAATGTCTTAATGTCCATAATAATTAATAATATAATGATTAATGCCTATAATATACTAATAATACTAAATGAAGGATTATACAACATTATTTTCAAATAAAAAACATAGTAGTACACTTTATTTTATTTCCATCCTAGAAATTTTTCCATTTTCTATTAGCATTTAAAACATGGGACTATGGGACCCTTTTGAATTAATTTTGATTTATGTGTGACGGTGGGTAAGGTATTATGCCACTTTTTTTGCGCAACGCGAGCGCGACTTCGGGTGCTCGTA
>JABASI010004876.1:0-13253 GCA_019776505.1 Tomocerus nigrus | reverse complement strand
ACAGGATACATATTATTCTGTAGATACAATCTTTTAAGTAATTCAAGATTTTAATTTTGTGTACTGGCGTTTAAGCCATGTGTACAGTGTACCCTTTTAGGGCGAGCTTACTACTGTTACGGCTTGCCGTTCGTTTTATTGTACAGACACAAAGACCTCAGTAACATACAGTGTAAGTAGTAGTAGTGTAGTGTAACAGAGTGTAATTTATTCCTCAGTGTTGTCAGTGTTAAGAGTTTAACTTAGTGTAGGTAAGTAATGATTTTCATATTTTACTCCAGTTTTTCAATCATCAGAATCTTCAAAGAACTAAATAACATTCTCTAGTGATTAGATTTAGCTACTACATAATTGCTTCTTGCTTCTTCAAGGTTTTTTTTCTGCAGATTTTTCCTAATATGGTAATATATATGATATATTGGTAAGTTCACAAAATTGTACGTTCATTAAGTTATCACAAACAATACTCACCACATTGCATTGCATTACATTAAATTGGGTTAGAGTTAGAAAGGCCTATTTCTAAGTAGGCAATCTATAAGTTATCATCACGACACATGAAATCACGATCGGAGATTTGTCACAATCGAATGTTTTCCTATAGTCTGACATTCTATTGACGCAGCGTTAGCGTTATGTAGTTCACAGATATAAAAGTGCTGATTTTTCAGGAGACAAATACTTTGGACGTAAAGATCTTCGACCAGATTTTTTGTGTGCATACATTGCCAAAGATTGCAGTGTGTATTTGAGAGCATTATGTATAAAAAACTGGAAGAATGTCCATTTGGGAAAACGCACTCTTAGTGATTCTCTTTTCTATTATATTGGGTTTGGGTATAGTAATATACGATTTTTTGTAGTTAAAGAGCAAAGAGAGGTGGGTACGGGTAGTGGGACCGGACACCATTGTCCACATCTATAAGAAGCGGTTCATAAAGTAAAAACGGATTTCCTTGTAAAGACATTTATCTTCAGCGCGTTCACTGCATAAGTCACTGTCAAGATATTTTCTGTCTCTCCCTTCCGTTACCAAACTGTTCCGACGATTCACCCAAAGTGCAAGCCATCGATTCTCCCGTGGAAAAAAATTCTAGGCAAGAATAGAAAATCAAATATGAGAGGTGAAAATTTTTATAGAATTATATTTGTCGAGTACAATTTACGAGAAATAGCATGTTGATACCTAACAGAAAGCTTCAAGCAAACTGAACCTTTTATTTTTTGCCCATCCTTTTTTGTTTGCAAGGATAAGGCATTAGTAATACAATTCAATGGTTTGCACTTCATCAATATTAATGCTAGTTACACTACTGCAACCTTATTAAAGCAAATGTATGTGCATTGCATCGCATATTGCACACGTTCATATTCAAAAATTGTAGATTATTACATGAATCCCTTCCGAAAAATACTAAAATGCGAAATTATGACAAATACCAACAATTATGCTAAAAATTTCGTCTCTTTTGTTTTACTACACATAATTTCGGCTATCGTAAAGTAGCCGACTAGGGTTGTCTAGAAAGAAACAGAGCTCCTTGTGAAGGGGATGCAAGATAGAATAGTATGTAAATGTTGACCCTGAAATATATTTTAGGTATTCCGACTTTAATTCCTTTTTATCTGAAAGATAAAACTAAAGTCGGAATTTTTTCCACGGTAAAACAAGAATAACTCTGCTAATCATAAGTGTATATTTTTTATAAAGGTGGTTATCTGTAATACAATAGGTGCGTATTAAGATAGCACATGCTTATGTCTCCGAGACTATAGTAAATTAGACAGGATTTTTATATTGTACATAGTCTAGGAATTAAAGGGGGAGAATTAAAAGCGTCGGGCAACTTTGTTTATCTGTATAGCTAATCCTTTATTGTAGGAAAAGTTTAGGTAGATATGTCGTGCTATTAGTTAATAGTAGTTAGTTTTAGTTATAGGATATGAGGACATTAGTTATATCCATTAGTGCCACCTTAGATAGTTTAACTAGTGGCCAAAAAAAGTTTTAGCTTTTGAGCTGGAGTAAGTGTCTGTGAGTGGAGTCGGAGAGAGGTGAACCGGCTATTCCACTCTCACTCAATCTCATATCTACACCGTAATGTAATAACTTATAAATCTGAAAGAGCTGGCTGACTAAAGTGAACTCACCTAAACGCTCAGAGCAAATTAAGCTAACTAAACCTTCTCTTAACTTACAGTTTTTCAACTCTAATCTAATGTAACGTTGAATGTATTTCACCACTCTTGTTTTTAGTCATGAGAGCCTCTTCTGTGTCTGACTTTGCTTACTACCTCAGTACCTATGTACACAATATAATGTTATACAAAGCTCTCTCTCTCTCTCTCTCTAACACACAAATTCGAGAAACGCATTCTTTTCTTCTTTGATGCATTACACAATATGTTCAGCTTAAAATGTTCGGTGTTCTTCTTGTGTACACAATCACTCTACCTCTACCCTACCTACGTAGTACTATAGAAGAACACATGCAGTTTTTGTAGTTAGGAGCGTTACGTTACAAAATGTTTGTGTACCTTGGTACAAATACATTATTGCACGCACACTGGCTTCAGCACTAACTAACTAATGTAGGTAAGCAAAGCACTAAGGACTAGGTATTTACTTTTTGGTAATGACTCCCCCATCCTCCATGTTTCACTTTTACGATACAAACGAGAAGAGTTAAAACTTTCTTTTTGTCTACACTATATATGTATCGACTTACACTAAAAACTATATTCACTATGAACTTTGTATACTATAACCTTTTGAAAAACTTGACTTCTTGGATTTAGTCTCTTCTATTATAGTTTCCCTTGTCTTGACTTTGAATTATAGGGATAGCTAATTGTAAGTAGTAGTTAGAGTTATGCCTTGTTTTTCCCACTAAACATACTTGTAAAAGGAAGATTCATAAATCTCAAGTTCAGATCCTCTGTACACTCTTGACTCTTCACGACTCTTTTGTTAGAAGTTGGAAGGAAACTGACTTTTCCTGTATTTTATTTTCTGTTACTATAATGATTAGATAGGAGAGCTATTCCATTCTACTAGGAATAGGAAAATGTCTGGGATTAAAACGGATCTGACTTAAAAAAGTTCTTCGTTTCAAACTCGCCTTGTTTATTGTAAAGTATTCGTGCGTAAGTATAAAACATACCCTCACTGAAGAATAATCGATAATGTACAGTAAGAAATTAAGCATCATATTTGCTTATCTTTTTACAAATTATACAAGTAATACACAGTACAAATTAAAGTAGGTATTTAGTATGTTTTTATTGCACAATCAAAAATATTGTACAGATACATTGAATATGCCTACATAATTATAGTCCCGTAAGCTCTATCGATTAAATTACAATCATTTCCGTTTAATAAATGTACACTATAGAATAAGAATGTAATATTTCAGCCTTTTCAGCATCGTAAATGCGTATATTACTACTCACAATCAGTCAATTGATAATATCTGTAAGATTAATTGTAAAATACAATGGGATACCGTGTGCATGCACTTAATTATTGCTTTAGCTCATTTGTAAAAGGCAACGATAAAGAATGCATGTGATTCACGACACTAAAAGCTCGCATACGCATAATAGTAGGTAGGTATATTAACCAATTAAATGTTTGGACCCAGTATAAATTGTAATTTTTAACTTGTGTTTAGCTAGTGATTTATAGAAACGAGGAACAATACCAACGTGGCTATTGTGTAATTGATAACATCTACCCATGTTATTCATATGCATTAGCTAAATCAAAATTACAGTGAGTAATAGGTCGCACTGAACAATTTAATGTAGAAAGCAAGCTTTCCATTTAATATGCGTATCTTTGGTGTACACATGGCTCATCTGTCAGTCTACTCATTGCAATTTAATTTAAAAAAAATAAGACATTAATGATGAGCATACATTATTTGCGTTTCAATTATCAAAATTCCTTATTTGATTTTTAATCTGCGCACCTTGATTGAATTCATGCTGATATAATATTTTATATGTGCAGGGGAAAAACATACTCATCATCCTTACCGTTTCATGTCCATGGGAGATAAGGTAGATTTTATGCAGTAAGTATACAGCCAAAGCTGCAAAATAACTTTAAACCTTGAATGCCTACTTGTGTGTGGTAATGTGTGGAGCGTAATGCTTAGATTATGCTCATGTTCATGTAGCATCATCAAAACGCATAGTTTGGGGCAAAGAAATGCCAGTTGAGAAGGTGTGCCTCCCTTCTCCTTGTGTATAATAACTATGTGGGATGACACCACACTTTGGTAATAATCTTTAGCATTAACTTTTGGGAAATGACAAGATGAATAGAAAATTAAGGCAATTCCAAGAAGTTCATCTATAACTACATATTATAACAACACAATACTGTACGGTCATACAAAACACAATAACAAAACAAGCACACTATTTGCACCAAAGAATAACCAAGTGGCACATTCATGCGAGAGGCTACAAAATCCCGCTGCCAACTTTCTTGTCATTTTCATAGTCATAAAGTCGTAACTATTTAATAACATTACAATGTAACAACAGAAGAAGCCATATCTTAGAAAACACAATAGGAAAACGAGGAACCCGACACCAACAAATAGTTTCCCGACACTATAAACTCAGGGAAACTGTAGGTAAATAAGACAATAACCAACAATAAATATCACTCCCATTCCTTACAGAAAACTACCTAACTTCCATCTTTGTGCCATTTATTACGAAAATGTAAAACCGGCACAGGATATTTTGGCAATTTTTAGTCACGTAAAATATTAATCAATTTTAATTTAATTATCAATGAAAACACATTATACTCCTACAAAATAAAATGCTGATTGAATTTTATTGGCAATTAATTATTATCAAATTATTATCAGTACAGGTAATAACAATGCTTCAAAGTTTGAAGTTCAAACTATCCATATCCTTCTAATATTTTTTACTTTCAGTCTTTATTTTCATTTTCTGGTTAAGAAAGGTTTACCGACAGATGAGTATGTTTTTATAGAATTGTGCCGATGAAATTTTGAATATGCTTACCTATATTAGTAATTGAAAATAAGAAAATATTTTGTTTAGTGCCCTTTTCTGTATAACTAATGAATACTACTTAGGTAAAAGTAGGTGCCAAGTACAAAGCAATGCATGAGCACTTGATGATAAGATGAGGATTAGTAATCTGTGCTTTTAATGCAGCATATTTTCAAGTTTAATCCTTACCATTTAAGTAGAGATGTTCTATAGTCTCATCAGGAATCTATATAAGGAGAATAAACTAAAAGGGAATGAGATGAAAACAAATCCGATCCAGGTATGTGTCACTTTTTGGCATTGTCACATGAAATATATCACACTTGGAATTGTGTCTCACTTTATGATAGATGACACTATTGGAAAGATATACTAACGTAGTGATCTATGTATCTTATATTGTTATATGTATGTGGGGAACTGAGTCGCGGGCATATATATAGGGCTCTTTTGTAGTAGGAATACTGCACTGAAAAGAAAATGGGTTTGGTCTTTGTAGCGCACACGAGGGTTTTATGCTACACTGCAGTGCAGTTCTGCAAAGAGCAATATTTTTGCAATATTTATTTATGTACATAGAGAGGAAGGAGGGAGAGAGGTTATGAAATGTAATAATGGTCTTTCAATACTCCTCCTGTAGACATACTGCTATAATATTGTATTACTACTCTGTCCTAGATTTTGACTAATAATAAATATATACAGCCACAATAGGAATAATGTCATCAGTTTCTAGTGTATCTCTTACGAGTACGAGTATAGTAGTAGTCGTCTGAGAGAGTTTGGTGAGTTTGGACGAGGGAGCAGTGGGGCATAAAAGTACATCATTGGACACTGTACATATTTCATATAGAATTTAGTATATTGCTGTTTTTTAATATTTGGCTGAGTTATTCTTATGATGGGACTCTGTCTTGTCGTTTGTTAAGTGCTTCTTTGGTCTACGAGGAGCAGGAGGTGTAGTGAACTGTACGGTATTATTCCGTTGTTGAATTGTATGATCATGTATGAAGTATGTACTACTTATACATACATAGTATGTGTAATCTTTAGCCTTAGCATTGAATAGATTGCTTGCCTTGCCCAAAACTAAGATAAAGTCAACCACCGCATGATGTCTACACTTCATGTCTGTTTTCTGCATGGCAGAATCATGCCTTGATATTTGACGAGTCCCTCTCATTACTAGTACACGGTCTGCCGTAGGAGTGCGTGGACGAGTCTCTAACATCTTTAGCCTTAGCATTGAATAGATTGCTTGCCTTGCCCAAAACTAAGATAAAGTCAACCACCGCATGATGTCTACACTCTAATAGTCTTGATTTATGGATGGCATCTCTTAGCATGCATTTATTGTATATTGTGTTCGGTTCTTGTATTCTAGTGTTTTGTTGTTCTCTCCAACGAACATCTTCCTTGCTCCTTCTACTACTTTGCCTTGTCCTGCCTGCCTGCCCCTGCATCTCTTCCTTGGCTCACTGTCGCTTCCTTTCATCTTCATCTTGAACAGAGCTGAAAGTCAACGCGTAAAGCTCAGCTTTTTGCTTAATTCCTCCTCCCTTTCCCGTCCTCCTATATACAACATCAGGTTACACTTCAAAAAACATTTCTAGTATATAGCCAAAAATTAATAAATTCATCCTTATAAAGACACAGTGGCTATTAATAATATTATCTTGTGTATCTTTGACCTTAAAGATGTACATACAATACTAAAGCAATCTCCTATGCTTTATCAAATCAAAATCACAACTTTTCCAGCTCTACCTTAACTTTAAACTAAAATACCATTTGTTTGCAATTAAGATATTACGCAACATTATGTTTATTAATGAGCTACGAATTTTAAATTCTAATCAAGTTAAGTAATTTCCCTTTTGCTTAAGAAGATACTCAAATTACAGCATTAGGTGTACTCTTGAACCTGTAAAATATTATGTGCGTATAATATTTGGGGATTTGAGACATTTGAGATCTCTTATTTTACAACCGGATTAGACTTTCAAGTAGCAAGCACAGAAACCTTCAATTTCGGAGAATAACTGCATAGAAAGGTAAATTATTGCAAACCTCTTGCAGAGAGATTCATGGAATTGATGATTAGTCTAAAGTGCCTATATACTTCCTAAAATTTAAGCGAGCTTATAATATTTCCAACTGTTCAGACGCATTTGTAAGACCAGTCAGCATTTCATCTGTAAACAAGTTTTCCTTATTAATATTAATACTTATCCAAAGGTTCTTTCTCATTGATCCGGTAAAATACATGGAAAAAACAAGGAAATTACAGGATTCTCTGAATGAAATATCTATCAGGCAGTAATTAATGTTCATCAAATGCAAAATATATAAGAAGGAAGACAAAGGCATTGACGCATGTGTTACATGGCTCATTAATTAGGAATACTTATAACCCACCTTTCTAGCAAAATTTCAGAATTTAACATGTTACTTTTTACATTATTGTTTGGCTTTCTTTATAGCTTCACGCATTAGTGGAGCCTGTAGGATTTTCTACGGTCATTTACAAAATTCTTATTCATTTTGTGAGATTTAACTCACTGCCGGCAATGCAGAAAGATATAATGATGATGTAATGTTCGCTTGATATGAATACAAGGATAGTCTTGTCGGATAGCTGTGCTACAAGACAAGAGAACAGTGAAACGATGTTTAATTGCAAGAATTGTGACAGTTTCTGTAAATATTAATATTGCATTTAACCTAAAGTGTTATCATTATCATAAATGAATGCATTATATTGCTTTACTGTACAGTAGTGTTATATTTGAGTATAGAGATACAGAGTTATACTCGTAAAAGAGAGGAAAAGAACTGTAAAGCTATGATAAATGGGCTATGCATAATAATAGAGCTCTCTATCTATCTAAAGTTTGAAGTAAAAGAGGCCTTATAGTCAGTGAATTCATAATGAAGATGTAAACTAAGAATATGAAATGCATAATTTTGTGTAGGAAATTAAATGCTGGTAGATAGAAAGTATTTGTATGATGTAGGCTATGTGAGCTTTTACACTGATTTAAAATTCAAGAAACTCCAGTTCGTGTTACAAGTTAAAGAAAGTCATTGACTTAGTAAGAATATATTATGTTTACCGGATATGTAAAACCACAACGGGCTGTTTGCCAAACAAGACAACTTTTCTACTCTTTCTCCCGTTTTAAGTTCATAATATCTAATATATTGTATAATCACTCGGGACAGATTTATGTAACTTTTGTCAAGTCAACTACTACTGCAAGCAGATACCTACATAGGAAGAACAGAGATGAAGATGGCTTTATGGAAGACACATTTTTAAATAGTTCTGTTTACAAAGGCTTGTTGTGGCCCACACCGTTCTGTCATTGCGCACTGTGTATTTTCTATCTAAAATCTTCACTGTACACTACTGGTTTTTGAATCTTTAATATACTGCATTGCATACAATATCTCCATGTTTTTCTGAGGATTCCTGATGGGAACATGCTCTTGGGTCCCATACACTCTCTATACATCCGCTAACTTAAAATTAGTTAGTTTACAAGCTTTATACTATTAATTTATGCACTGTCCATGCATTCTAAAGCAAAATGGAATTAGGACAGAAAAGACTCTTCTTCTGACGCAACAGAAAAACATGCCACCAGACCATTCTCTACTTTATATCACATGCCAAGGAGGAAACAACATTTTCACTCAGAAATTTCAATTCATAAATCATTCCTTTGCAATTCAACTCTCAATCTAAAAACTGATCTCTCTTCATCTGGGAAACATTTCATACTCGCCGAATCTACAAGGAATCCACTATTACAACTACTACCGCTATTATATCTTTTAGTTTACTGTATTCCAACTAAACGATTTTTCATGCTAAATACTCTTACAATGTTACAATCCTTTGAAATAGTCATGAATCATCAAAACATGCCGTTTGAAGGCAAATTCCACAAATAGTTATTTATGAAAAAGCAAACTGTTTACAAATATGTAAAATAATGTATTTAATACGCTTTGGTTGAACAAAGTTGTAAGTTTGTAACTGTAACGGATAATTCCAACTCAACTATTCCATTTCTATGCTAGCGACGTTTGACACAGCTTTAATCTGTGATTTAAGTGAAGACTTTATAATTATTTGATGATTTAAAGTCAACGGACATTAAAAGAAAATTTCATTCATGTCTAATAATGATCTATATGGGTATGTGTGCCTGTGTTTTTACAATTTGCTATTTAATTAAGGACGACATTTCATCTTTATTCTTGAAAAATGTATTTTTATATTCGGGAGGCAGTTCTTATGTAACAGGACAGGTACTTTGTTATATCTTGTGTCATTTTTGCTTAAGCCATCCGTTTTCGCGGACTATTTAATTTATCCAGGAATAAGAACCAGAGAATATGCATATCTACCTACATTACATAGCATTAGGAAGTAGTGCCGTAATTAAATATAAACTTTCCTTTGCAATATTTTAAGAAATTTGCATGATCATATAGATATTATGGGGATTCTTATAATGTATGGCTGGTTTTTGCTACGTCTTATTTAATATAAGTTGCTCAGTTCTTTCGTCAGAAGGTAGTTCCTTCCTCTTGCAGAAAAAGTTGGCAGTGCAATGGCAGTTACTACCTTCTCTTCTTCACATTACATTAGCATATCAGCATTTCCTTCCTTTGAACATTTTTCATCAGATTACAAAGTGATAAGTTAACCAGAGCTGGCATGCCAATGTCTGTATCTACTAATAAGCACTCCCATTTGATATTACGCAGTGCTATAAAGACAATAAAGAAGGAATGCTACTAGCTCCTATTCAATAATACAATGTGTTCTAAATTGCATTTTTGCTTATTATGAATGTTAAAACATTTATATTAATTATGACTGAGTCATCAATCATTCTGCAACATTAAATTCAGTTGCATTTCACTATCTCTCGCTCTGTCCATGCACCTACCACCATCCACTACTTTATGCTATTAGTTGATAACACTTCTGGTGGTTTGTGAAGAAAAGCAAGTCAAGAACATAAAAACTATTATACTTAATTATATCCTACATACTGATAGAGTAAAAGACCAGAAGCACACTACCTCAACTCAACTCCAACTGCTACAGAAACAGGACACACAAACAAAACAAGTAACATTAGAAAAGCCACAGAATCGGCTACCAAAGTACTCCTCTCCTACACAAAACTATAAAGTATGAAAAGATAAAGGTGCAGATAATAGCATTATTATTTTACTCTGGTACATTTAATAACTATATAGTCAATGTACTCCTAATTTATATTTTTCAGCTCTCACGACTTAATTAGGGATTAACTATGACGCATTTTCATAAATTCGTAACTAGGACCATGTGTGATTGCATGTATAGTTCACAGTTTTGCAGCATTATTTTTAATTAATTCAAGACATGACTTTAATTAATCCCCGGTTTCAATATTATGTGGATCCGCTATTAAAACCCACTACCAAGCTAATTAGGTTTTCGAGCAAATAGTAACTTTTAACATGATATAAAAAGTAAACCTAGTCAAAAAATAATCGTAATTAATTTCACTGTTAAATGTAACATGTAATGTATTAAAAGAAGCTTGCACACTGCACTGCTATTGAGCATGAACCTATAGAATTAAACCTTCCCTTTTTTAAGTTGTGTTATGGGGTCGGCTTCAAAACACGAAGAATATATACTTTAAAAAAATATTAAATTTTTTAATAGAAATCATAAGTTACATATCGGAATACCTAGACCATAATAATGGCAATTCATTTTATAATGTGAGTATGTGGATCAAATTAGGAGAGAAAATATGCCATAATAAAATAATGAAGATGCTGTACTTTCTCAAATGGTAGCTACAATTGAGCTAGGCAGAGTAATTTAGTAAAACATTTTCTGACATTAAGCCTAAGTCTCCACCCGCCATTGTCATCTGTAATTTATTGTTAGTTTATACAGTGGTAGCCACCACTGTCGTTACATGCTTCACATAATTTTTCTATGTAGGTTAATCCAACAAAAGAAAATTAATGTAGATTAGTCTAGTAGGTAAGTACGGAATAGAAAGTAGTAGCAAAACAAGCTAAATATACGACATGTATTAACCTTGTTTCCCTCTGGATTTCTATTTTGATTTTTAATGGTCTATTTTGTATTATGGCACAAAGAAGATAACAGTATTCATGAGAAATAACAGTTGTGCCTCTGTCTATTGGCTAAGACTCTAAGCAAAATAAGAATTCAGAAGAAGAAGGTAGCTAATTGTCAGCATCTTTACTAAACAAAAAGACTACACAAAAGCTTAACAATCCCTTCTTAAGCCCAGGAGAGATTACGCAGTTACATTATCTCAAATTTCTATCTCAATAATGAATGCCATTACTTTTACACAAAATATACACGGGATATAATTATCTGCATGTGTAACCTAACAATTCAATTTCCGAGAATGAAATCATTTTATTTTATAAGTTATTCAGTACCTACCGTACGGGGACTTATGTTCTGCTGATTGATCTAATTAATGCTATAAGCGGATGTTTATTTCAGTAACTGTATTATCGTAACCTGGTGTTAAAGATGGATTTTAAAAATAATTTTCTTTGTAACAATTATTTAGGGTTTCGGTTCCATTTCCATTGCAAGCAATACACATAGCAAGCATCGTAAATAATTCGTGTACCTACTCTCAGATTATTACTGCATTGTATTGGCGTTTTTTCATAATTGTGAGCATAAATATGTATTTTAAGTTTTATATTTTCTACATCATAGTGCAATGAAAATCTGATGAAATGGTAGAAGCTGGAGCATCCTGTGCCATACTTTAATAAGTATACAAGCATGTCAGCGTATAATGATCTAACAAGAGTCACATGCAAACCTGAAAGAAAGGAAAAGGATAATTAAAAATTAGTTTGTTCATGAGCAAACATTGAATTTAGACGTGCAGGGACTGAATAAAAGTTTTTTTTATAATAGCTTCTTTAATTATGTGGCAAAACGCTGATTTTTTAATCCATTTCTTTAATTTCCCAGTGTGGTTGTCCGTGTATGGTAAAATAATTGTATGTGTAACCTTTAAGTGAGATATTTGATGACATATTAAATAGACATAATCTACGCCTAAAATTATAAGGTTTCTTATAAAAACTAGAAATATTTGTATTAGCTACATAATATAGAATTAGTAGCCTTTAATGGACTTCCGCTCGTTTGCTAGAGTGGAAGTATGAGATACAAAATTCAGTTTAATACCTTTACAAATAATATAATAGCTACCCCTATGTAAATACTAAAGGTATAGTGATACTTATAATATTTTATAGCAGATGAAACGATACGTCAAATGTGAGAAGCTCTATAAATGTGCAGTCAGGTAGGCACCTGCGGTTTAGTAAGGATATGTTTACATTTACATAACCTAAAACTATTTATACATAGGTATAGCTAACATTTATTCTATATAACTCTTTGAATTTACTGTATTGTGTTTTAGATAAGTAAAGAGCCATATAGTATGAGTGAGAGAGTATGTTACGTTATTTTGCAGCATGTGGATATTTATCTTGGCTGTACAATGAGCTTAGTAAAACTGACAATCATATTTTGAAAGTTAGTCGAGCTAGGCACATCACAACATGATGCATTTATCATAATGTAGAAATAATAAGGGCATCTACTTACTTAGGATACTCAGCTAATACATATATCCGATAGACATTTGGAGTTTATAAGAGCATTGTCCTTATTATTATACAATAATATCATTAGGAGGTAGTAGAGTTGCAACAAACCACTACAATAATGCGATGGCTTGCATATGGTTATGTATTAGAAGGTTATACTGGAAAGGGAAGAGGAATGGGAAGATCCCACGGTGATAAAATCATCATCAGTCAACTATCTATCTATTCATCTCCATCTAATTCAATGCTGGAGTTTTCCAGAGGGGAAACTTGAACCGAGTGCTTTGAGCAATCTATCTATCTATCTGTTATCTGCTTATTTATACCGTGATGTGATGTGATGTATGTACAGTTCTCTGTGTAGACTTATTAGACAGGACAGAGACGTATCTACACGCATGGATATTGTTACCGTGTTACTTATTATATTATTATTATGGCTTGACTTTGACTTTGAAATAAATATTCGCTTACCAAATCATAAAGCCATCCTT
>JABASI010004875.1:0-13259 GCA_019776505.1 Tomocerus nigrus | reverse complement strand
ATATATGTATGTATTACTTTTCTTTGCAGATCAAGTCCTATTTAAACCAAGACAGACGTACAATTATGTGAAGCCGAAGCCTTTGAGTGCAACAAGGATTGTATTTCATTACAACAAGGCGAATAAGAAGAAGATGGAGGAGGACAGTCCGGAGGATGATACTACCACCAGTACCACTGATGCTGCTGCTGCTAATAAAAGAAGGAAAGAGGATGAGGATAGAGATCTGTTGCTGTTGCAAGGGAAAAAATAACGTTGTGCCACACGGCTGCTTTGGTTTGGCATGGATTTGCATTCCCAATCAGTTCTGATTTAGTCCTAACAATGAGCCCTCTTTTCCTTTCAATGTGAATTCAATGAAACGGAAGAAATTAAATCAAAATCTCAGATTACAAGCGTTATTCCCTCTATAAATAGACATTTAAGCATGTTGGGCAGTGAAGCAAAGGATGAAGTGAAAGATTTTCTAGTAAAAGCGATCACGAAATCTCTCGCCTTGTTTTACTTATGTTCTTCACTACTCTACACTACACCGCACCGCTCGTTCGCTCCTCCACGTCTACGTCTACCAAATCCATTGTTGTTCAAACATTAAAGCTTGCCGTCCTCACTAAATGTGTTACAATATTTAGCCAGAAGGAAAATATAAGGCTGGGATAGAAAAAAAAACTTTTGATATTGAAAACTCGACTTACATATCTTCCTATGTGTATATGCTACTGTTTACTCTAGTAATACTCTTGACTGTTGTTTGCTAATGTTATGGTTTATTAACTTTTATAATAATAGAACTAAAAGCATAGACGAAGCGATAAAAGAGTGCAGTAAGTAAGTGTGTAAACTATATATATACATATAAAATATATGTTAGTAAAATAAAATAAGGATTTTTACTCTAGTATTGACTTATCTGTTGTTGTATGTTATAAATAGGAAGTTATGTTCTACTTGGCTCATTTTAAATCTGAGAAAATCCTTTATTTATTCTCTACTTAACTACATACGTAGGACGTAGAGTGTAGTAGAAAAGCTATTTAATTCCGTAAAACCTTCTTTTGTCCTGAAAATAGTTTTTTCTTCTTCTTTGTTTGATTTGCTATCAAATCTATTGATCTCAAGTGTAGATATGAAATGAAAGAAAAATCGTAGAATATACTAGAAGGTTGTTGTTGTTACTTTGATTTAGCTTTGAGCATGCAGAGAGATGCTTTATTATGTAGTTAGGGATTGTTGTGTAGTAGTAAGTAAGAGGCAAAGATCTAATTTATCGGTTTATGTGAGAGATAAGGCGTTTTTCTGTCACACTACAAGACTTGGAGATGTTTAGCAGTGTGCATAAACTTGTGACTTACATTTAAGGTAGGAAAAGAGCGAGGAGGAGAGTATCATATTATAGTAAATAGATATTTCACAGAGTAGATAGCTATGTCGAAATGTGATTAGTTGATTACGCATTGGCACACAAAATGCATCCTACACAGAGAGATATCTAGGTGAAAATATACATGATTTATTAATTTTATTGCAAAACCACCGATGAATTCTGCCCTGTTTGGCAAGGAATGCATGAATGAACGAAAGTCTGTGTGTGGCATGTTCTCTCTCATCTCTCAACTCTCAATGTATAGGCAGTAGCTTTGAAAAGGACGAACATTCAAGTCAAATCACGTATAATAAGAAGATACAAACAGATAGTAAAGGAATAATCACATCAGCATGCAAAGTAAAACACAATATAAAAGCAAAGATGATCAAAAGAAGCATTTCTAGTAACACACTGAGCATAATGGATTCTGTCTGCTCTCTTATAATATTATAATCTCTATATCACTATGTATTATAGTACTATAGTTTTATTTTATAATAATATCAGATAGCACTTACTACTTAAAGATGAGTTAAATATGAAGCAATGCATTAGCAGCCACATTACTACGTACACATTTTCTATATTATATCTATCCTATGTTGTTACTGTTATGTTAACTTGAAATACTTGAATTGGACCAAATACAATAAAGATGTGTGTGTATGGATGGAGAGAGAGAGACATGTCTGATGTATCTAGTGTAGTAGTTTGTTGTAGTACACTACGAGAGTATGCGAAGAATTTTTCCTTGGATTCAATAAGAAATGTTGAGCTGTGCTGGGTTGCTCGCGATGATCTAATCAAATAATTATTGCACCTGTATGCATTCAGTGCATCGTTGTTTTCCGTAAAGTTGCTGCTTTATTACTTTTATGTTTCAATAGTAAAAGAAAAGGCTGAAACACAGTCACCTACTTATTATGGGGTTAACTCACATTTCTTCTCCCCACATAAATACTAAACATTATCATTATCATTATTAAACTAAAGCATATCAGTGAATTTTCTGTCGTCTTTTCTCCTCTTGCTCTCCACCAAATAAACTCCTTCTTGCTTTGCTCTATACTGTCTATACCTGTATACAATCAACTATAGCAAAAATTGATGATCATACATCTGTTAGACCATCATTTTACTATATTAAATTAATTCCGTTATATGATCAACGATCAACAGTAGCTACCCATTTGGCTCATAATATATCTGCATTATGTTTTCCCTGTGATAGATACACTCACTCCTCAACTTTAAGCATTAGTTAAGATTTACTTCGAAAGTAATGCAATATGTAATTTGTAATCCTTTGTACTTACAATTACAATTAGGTAGGTGCAGCAGCATAGACCCAGAGAATCTTTAAGCACACCATTATTCTATCCATCTATCTCGGCACTACATACATAATACGTTATTTACCTTTGCATTTATTCAAAGCACGAAGTTTAACCAAATTCTTCCCTTTTTCCTCACAAATGGATATCGATTTGGCTTTATGGTCAACACGAGCAGAGCTACACAGATATCAACATATCAAGACCTAAATTTCACGCGGTGGCTTAAATTCTTCACATTCTACTCATTTCTTTTCACCAAATGCTTTTTAGTTTGCATAAAAATTTAACAGTTTTTTGCCCAATTTTTATTTAAACCATTGTTTTTAACTGGCATTCTTATAAAACTATGCACTTTACGAATAGTTTTACAAGAGGTCATGTAGTTTATCGCTTTTATGTGCTGCGGTTTAATGTAAAGTACCTTTAGAAAAACTAAAATGATGAAATAATTCACCAAAATTGCAAATAAATCTGTTAGGACTGCATTCACAACTATCACAACCTTTGCGAAGCATACGTTTTGACTCTGCTATTTGCATACAGATGCATAATCAGAAGAATAGCAGTAAAAGAGTTCTTCGTGTGGTGTACACTGTTGAATATTCGTCTAATAGCCATTTTGACAAAGACTCTGTTTGAGTTCATATATGACATGCATAGGAGGAAGGGTGGATAATTCATTGCATTGATTTCATCTCCCATATTAAGCCTTCTATCAATCTTGTTACCCTCCTCGTCTTCCAAACTGTCCTCCTAACTGAATAAACGAGAATATGAATCACAGATGATTAAGTTCTTGCATTGCATATGGACGAAAAATACACAAATTAAAAAAGTAAGTGCATCAGTTGATGAGATTCATACAGAGGCATGCTGCTCCTTCATTTCTTTGCACACACCTCGATTTATGAGATTAAATTAATTGCATTGTTCACCTAATTTGCTACTATTCAGAAATTCAGACGTTGTATATAAAATCAAATGCTCATTTACATCAAATTCTCTTTTCTTTATGATTTGAAGCTGAAGTGAAGGTATAAGCAATTAAATTAGTTTTTCTTCTATACTTTTATCATCAACTAAATTAAATAACTCTGCAGCCGAAACAAGTTTTTGTGACATTGATTATTTTTACTTGGTAGTAATGCGGTAGATAATTCTAAATATTGTGAATCAATACAATACAGTACAATCACTTCAAAATTCTTACCAGAGAATCAAACTCAGAATAACAACCTACAAATAGAGTCAATTAAAATAAATATAATTAATTGTTTATAAATGCCGGCACGTGAGTTATGACATATTAAAATTAGAACCACAGAACTAAAATAGATGTAGGAACATCTGTACTATATCTCTGTACTTATCTATCTCGCTTATTTATAAATAAATAGAAGTATTCAGTATTTGAATCTGTATGTATATACTACCACTCTTATAGTTCTTTTACAGCGTATTCAGGTTGAATGTTGAATACAAAAGCAAGGAGATCACAAGTAGTGTGGATTTTCCACTTTTCTTGCATTTTGTGTAAATAATTGGATGTTTTATATTGAGAAACATTTGTAAAGCTCTGTAAGGAAAATGGGAATTGCTGTGAATTTGGATATGGAGCATCAAGAGCATTTATAGTAAGTAAGTAGTAGCTTGACTGAAGAGTAGCGAGGAGAGCTCTGTTGTATTTTCTAAATGGGGGATATAATAATAATAATGTAAACCTGGTTGACTACATTGAAACGTACTTTAATTGTACTTAAGTAGGAACACTAAATTTCCCATTTCGTTCTGCAGCATAAATGCATTTGCATTTGCGTATAATTCATCCTCTTTAAACAGATCGTCCTAACTTCTCCGTTCACAAAGACATTAAAGATGAGCTTATGGGTTTACTTACCCAGGTAGATTTGCATTTGCATCGTTGTTGAATAGAAAAGATGTGTCTGGAAAGAAGCATATATAAGAAACTCGCTTCGCACTGTGTATAATGCAATTTGCATTCAGAGTCAACAAGGATGAAATGCAGTGCAATGCAACGAGCTGTGAACTTTTGCTCAAACATTTCCTATCGTTTAATGTAGTACTTACTACAATAATGTGAAATGTTTATTGCTGTACAATTGCAAATCCTTAACTTTTACTATGAACCGCAGGAAAAAAAGGTTCCCTGTATCGTCCATCGTGCATTGTAGCCATTGAAGTATATAAATACACGTTCTATATAGTAGCAGCTTACTTAGCAGATGATTTATTTCCATTAACGATCCTTTGTTCATATTTTTCCGTTCATTTAATCTCTTTTAAAATCCTCATCGATCACAAATACTTCACTTAACTATATACATAACATTTTTTCACTATATATTTAACTACTATACATTTATACTATGTATATGAATGGATTATCTCGAAAACGGATAGAATTGCATGACTGTAACCCATTAACAAGAGCATAATATTTGAACAAACATATTATTCTTACCTTCTATATGTAATTCAAATGCTAAAAACGTTGTTCTATACACTATTAGTGTAGAGATGTAAATGTTATGATGTAAATTCACCTGGACTTACCTGCGTAGTACAAAGTGCAACTATGTAGCTACTCCACTAATAAATCCTTCATTCTCATCTGCAAAACTTTTGGGCTCTTTTCAGCTCTTGACTCTGTAGTTGAGTCTGAAACGAGGACTAATAGCAGTGCACTAATAGTTTTGTTTCTTCACTCACTTTTAGCTAATTCAGCTAATGGAATTGGCCGTCACGTCATGTTTCCCATTGTATATATCTAGTTGTCCTCTCTCTGCCCCTCTTCTCGGCTCGATCCAGTCTTCCCTCTCCTTTTCTTTTCATCTTCCTCACAAGTCTGAGGGAAAAGAATGAATGGAAATGGGAGGGCTGAGAAAACACCAGAGACTACTTACTCACATTATAAATATGTATACACATAAACACACACATGCACGGATTAGTATTATTACATGCTAGTAAAACTCTTATAGCAGCAAACACTTGAAGATGCTACTCCTGCTTTTCTTTTCCCGTCCGTCGAGAAATACAAATGGTTTTAGTAGCTATGGATGATAGTAGTGAGCTGCATAGACGAGAACAGGAGAGGAACATCAAAGGGCAAAAGAATGAACATCAAGGATGCTATTTATCAAAGAATAATGTTGATATCACATCACACGCTTTATCTTCCTTTGTACTTTCTACTGTATTGATAGAATGGAGATAATATTTATTGCACGAACCCTACCAAACCAACAGACCATGCTCACTGTCAGATTTTAAATGGAATGGGATGGGACGAAACCCAAAGATTAACTACTGATACTTAATTAGCCATTGACCTATCTCCCCATCTCATCACGCACTCTCAACCAATCCCAAAGTTCCATTTCCATTGACGTTATTTTAGAATTTCAATATTTTTGACATTCTTCTACCAATTAAGACATTTAAAATCAAGTTTTGACTGGAAGCAGCTCTATGTGCATTACCTTCAGAAGGTTATTATTTATTATGAGGAGGATATTATCAGGCAATGAAATTAATACTTGTCTTTGTTTTTATTTTTGGCAAAATTAGACGCAAGCATTAAGCCGTTTGACCTACCTACTTTCAATACGTAATTTTAATTTGGTCTAGAAAATTATTTATTAGGTATGAAACGACTATAATAATATTATTAGCACAAATTACAAAATGATGACACTTTCGATTGAAAAATAGATTTAAGATTCACCATTTAAACCCCTCCCCCCCCTCATTTCACTATGTGTAGGTAGAATTTCGCATAATATTCTGTAGGATGATTTTCGCGAGTGCTGAATTACATTGTGAGATTTTCTAGTAGGATTGACATACGTTGTGTACAGCAGCAAGCACAAACCCCATTTTATCACCGAAATTTACCTAATAAAGATATTATATTGCCATTTCTCTAGCTGTGCTTTTACTAATTAAAATTCTTTCCGTTGCTATTTCAAAGTTTCTTTAAAGTTTAGATAGGCGAAAACTTTCGTGAGCTCGTAATTACATGACATAATATACTGCACATAATTTTTTATGATACCTACCTAAAGTAACTTGTCTACTTTTAGTCAGTATATACCTAACCTGTCTACTACTGCAAGCAATAAGAGATAGTGATCATAAAAGTTAGATAGAATGAAGATAGTAAATCAAATCTACAAAATACAATCTTGAAATAAAAAAGTCTTTAAAGGAGAATGAGAGGAAGATGGCTTTCCATTTGGGGAGCCTTTATTACTATTAAGTAACTCTAAAAGACATAATTATATGTACAGGGAGAGAGAGAGAGAGAGAGAGAGAGAGAGTATTACAAAATGAGTTGAATCATGGATGGAAAATTTCTTTTTTTAACACTTCCTTATTCCAAAGCTAGAGATTGTATGAGATTAGTCTTTCTGTTAATAACTTATTCATCCTATCCATTCTATCTACATGGAGTGTGTGTGTCTAAGAGTTTCTCTGCCCAACAGTATTAGTTAATTTGTGTAAGTAATACTTTTTATTGCCTTTTAGTCATTAAGCCCAACATCCAACTGAGCTGTCCGATCTCAGTTGATAAGAGCCTTATAAATATGTACTACCTCTCTCCCCCTATCACTGTTGAAAGTTTAAATCTCATGTTCTTCATCCACTCCTGGCAATTCAATTACAATCTAATAATAACAAATTACGAAATTTTAGCCTGATAATCATGATACAAATGAACAGAACTCATTCAAAAGGTCAAGATTCATAAGCCAACGCACTGCGAATGACGCAAGAGATTCAAATAAAGCATCTTTCTTACATTCGTGTCAAAATCTTTGATAATAGCCACAGTAAACTTTTAATATTTATAATAACATATTGGTGATTGAAACTTAATTGCGAACAAAATATCTACATTATTGAATATATTCAATCTAGTTGAAATATTGGTTATCAATAAAAAATGTGCGTGGACTTCATAAATTATTTTATTTTATACAGTATTACAAATTCTCAAAAACAAATTATTGTGAAGAGAAATGATTCCTTGGTCAAAAATGAAAGGTCATGGTGTAATTCGTCTGAAGACCATTATGGTATTTTTGAACCAGTAGGCGGAGGAAGCCTTGCGAAGTATTTGTTCATCTTTAGCGTCAACGGTGTAACCCATGCTACATGTTTTGTTCTTAATGTATTCATTGCTGTGTTCATTAACATGACCATGTCCCCCCTGCCCTTCGATTGCCCAGCTGAGGATCAGCCCTTTTTTATTCATTCTATTCAAATTTTCCAAGAAAATGCTTTCAAACTCCTTGGGAATGTGTTCTCCGACTTCCAATGAAATAACCCAGTCACATTTAACGAAATGAATCGGTTTAGTCAAGTCAGCAGTAGCACAGCGACCTTCGGAGATCTCGATTGTGTTTGGGTTTCCGTCATAGCAGGAAACGGAAATGTTTTCCGCCATGATTTCTTTGTCATATTTTCCCATTCCTGCTCCAAAATCAGCCACAGTGGATACGTTTTCTTTCTTCAGGAATTTAATGAGAGCTTTCGCCAAACTGGCGTCGTAATAGTGGAAACCAGTAGCCTCTTTTCCCAACCAGAACCCTTGCTTATCAATTACTGAAGAAGTGACATTCGGTTTTTCTTTCGGTTTATCAGTCATATTCGAGTGATTCGACGCTTGAGGTCTTATTACTGCTTCTGTACTTACTAAAAAACAAAATGGTCAATTAAAATAGTCACCATATAGATACTATAGGTTAGTATGACAGTGTTGACACCTACTTCCATCAAATATTACATTTATAGTCTAGTCAATTGTTATGGATTGCACAGATACCAAGTACAACGGCAGTGTAAAACATTGCACACTACTGGTTCTACATATATTAATGTGCTAAATATTAAGGTAGCATAATAAATTGCTTGATACTGCAGTCGTTTAAAACACTGCACACTGCTTCCATCGTGTACTTAATACTATGGTAGTGTAAAGCACTGCGTACTGTTTCCATCATATGTTCATCAGTGTTTCTACCAAAAATATGTACCCAACAACTGGGGCGAGCTTTCTGTTACGGCTTGCTTGAGTTTTAATTGCAAATCCAAATCCTCAACTTTTGCTTTGGGAGGGGGGTGGTAGTCTAGATTCCTTGCTTTGACTCGTGATTTTTCAATTGAAGCGTAAGAAATGGTCGGCGACGGTGTCCGCTGGTATGAGACGAACATGGAGCTCCACAGCATATAAAACAACAGCAACTGGAATTAATTTATTGTTATGCAATTAGATTACAATACTATAATCATTAAATAAATATGTTACTTGGTTTGAGTTGCGACTTAAGAAATAGAATATTTATACCGACAATGTCCCCCAAACAAAATGTTTCATAGTTTCATGTCCCGTGTTGAAAATGGAAAAAACCATCGAAGAAACAACCGTGTATTGCAAAAAAGGCGTGGAAAATAAAATTGAACAGAGGAAAACGTAAGATGTAAGATATAGAGGAAAGCATGTAACAACTACTTAACGACTCAATCGGTAACGGTGCATGTATTTAACACTGTTACTAGTCGTTGGAAGTTTTGATCCCTTTTTGAACTTCGAATTTTGCCTTACCTATTTTCAAAACGCGATGCGCGAATTCTAAGCCTTTTTCTCCCAAAATTTCAATCGAAAAATTCGTTCATTTCGTCAATGAATGACTATTGTCTATTTATCAACTAATTTATGTCATTATCATAAAAATAATTGCTCCATTGTGTATAGGCGACCCCATAGCCTTGTTTGTTCTGATGAATGATATGTTAATGCATTGTAGTAGCAATAAAGCGCTCCGATACAATAAACCCGGAAGTATCAACCATTGAAAAGCGAATGTAGAAACCTCTCCATATTGTTTGATTAAGATTTATGAAAAATGTAAGCTTTCATATTATAATCGAACCTGAACCCATAATCATAACCCATTTGAGGATAGGCGTAGTGCAGAAATTACGGTTTTGCGAAGCCAATTTAGGGTTCACCCCGAGGACCCGCCAGCTAAATTAAAAAAGGATAAGGTACATTATAATTTTTGAAATTAGAAAGAAATTGAATGAAAAATTTTTTATTGAAAATTCTGTTATTTATTACAGTTGGTGTGCCGTGTGTAGCACGGGTCAAAGTCTAGTTATGTCATGACCTAAGAAGACCTTTCTTGTATAGATTCATTGAAAAAACTGATTTACTCTGTTACGAAAAATATAATATTATTATTTAAGTCAGTTTTTCGAGAAAAAAAACATAAATTACCGAAAATGGCCGAATTAGGAGAATTTCTATTTATATTATTCCTGTGAGAATGTTATCTCTTAATATAATTTGTAGGAATCTCATTGTGAGATCGTAAATTCTTATTCTCTTGAGCAGGATATATGAATCTTATCGTATTGACATAGATAAGTATGTAAGTAAGTACTTCATGAGATTCCCCGCTAAGCATGAGCAAATAAATGTTATATAAGTCAGAAAAACACAGTAGTGGTTAGTAGTTAAAGTGTGCTATGGTCCTTATTACTCCGCATTGTCTAGCAAGTGCCAATGCCTATACACAGCTATGTAGTAGGTACAACATAATATATGATAGTAATAACTAAATAGATAATTATATTTCCCTAGCTGCCATTTACTGTGTAGAAGACTGAAAGCAAATGTTCCCGTAGTAGTACGTACCGGCATCCACGTAATTTTCAAACGCTAAGTGCTAAAATGTGGAATCCCTACTGACAGACAGTTGAAAAGTGTTTGGTGGCTGGGGAATCCTAATAGAGCCATCCAGCCTCATCTCATCAGCTATAGAATCAGAATAGCCTTGTCTTCCTCACCTCCTAGGAATTGCAGAGCATGAACATTCATTATTGGCAGTTCACCTGACTCTTTTTTTCTTTTGTTTGTAAAGCCCGTACTATATTATTATTAAGACAAACACAATCTTGTCTTCGTACGTTTAAAAATCACATCGGATAATACATTACAAATAAATCCAGACGCTGCTGGAATTCTCTTCGGGGCACACACAGCGTTTTCGTTTATTTGTTCTGTTATTCTGGGAATTCCGAAACATTACTATACACTTCATTTTCTACGCAATTCACACTACATTTTAATTCACTCCATTTTTCCATTAGTACGTGATAATTTTTGACTATTTTAAATAGCAGTCCATTGTCTGTCTAGCTAAATAATACGACCTTCCCAAATATGTCACTCATTGTGACCTCATTTTTAATATTCATATACCTATTTATGTTATTCCAGGGCGAATCAAAGGAAATGGCAGAATATCTTTCATTCCAACTATCTTGGTTAACATTTCCATGACCAAAGTTTCATCTCTGCTAGAACCTAATAGTTAATGGAAAACTGTTGGAAATAATATTTTGGGATTGCTGTGTAGTTTCACAAACTAATTATCAAACTCAAACTCATGGCCATATTATAGTCAAGTCACTACTCGACTGCTCATCTCCCACGTATTTCCCTATTTACTGGGAAAATCGGAAATCAACGTAATTTGCATTCGTTCGTCTGCATCGTTGGCTGTGCAGGTATCCGAGTGCAAATGTGATGATAATTGAAGGAATCATGCAATATGCGGATTATAATTATAGACGCCATTTTCGAGTAGTACTAGAATGATACTACTGCTTACACAGGTAATCAAAAATGTTCTATATAGAGATAGCTAATAATGAGATGTACCTATGTAGTAAGGTATAAGGTAGCGTAATAATGTAGCTACAACTACCTAAATGAAAATCCATATAAAGTGGAAAAAAGGAGAGCTAACTAGATCATCTCGTATTATATTATGTAGAAAAATTGAATGGTTCACATACCTAGATATAGAACATAGTTATAACATTACGTATGTAGCCAAGCTAAACTGAATCAGCTATAAAACCATGAAGCGTGCTCTTCTATAAAGTGATCTAAAACCAGTGGGATTTTTCTAGCTACTAATAGAACTAGTGACTACATAGAAATAATATAATTCTATGCTAGAAGAGCAACAGTACACTTATCGTTAGTTAGCCTTTCCTACAGAATATCTAATAAGATATAATTTAATTGGACTCTGCGACCTAGGCTTCTAAACTTATAGCGTTCTGCTTTTAATAAGCTTTAGTTAGTCTAATTTCTGCAGATTTCTTCCACCAGCACCAGAAATGAATTCTGCAAGCCTACAAAGAAGTTTTGCAAAGGCACGATAGAATTTGTTATTGGAATTCCTTCATAGTAATTATAGAAAATAGTATTTTAGCTAGCATTATATATTCTCATCACAATCACAACCAAGCTTGGATATACTCGTTTACGATTTGCTTAGATAAGCTACCTAAGTATAACCATTAAGCCTTTCCTTCACTCGAGATGAACCTCTTCGGCACTATATTATCTACTTCCTTTTGCTAAATCGTTTGGACCATGTGTTTTCTTGTTTTATTCTATGTTCCTGTAGTTATCAGATATTAGTTCGTGCTTTATAATAGCATTTCATACCTACATCTCATTATTATAATTTTTTCGAACTAAATATAAAACAACACTTGTTTTGACCTTAGAAAGCTGTACAAAATGCACTACTGTAACATTGCTTTTTACTATTTTCTGTAACCGATTCAAATCCTTCTAACTACACCAGGTGCTCTAAGATTCAACAGAGCAATTACTAATTTTCATCACTTGTTTTGCTTACCTAATGCTAATAAGAAAAATAACCCATTGCAAAACACGGATATAGGAAGTAGCGCAGTCAGCGTTTTACTTTTAATTCTAAAAAAAATAAAATCCGATTTTTTTCATTTGTAAAATGAAACCTTATTTTACCTTTCCTAAAGCCCATAAAACTTTTAAACGAATTATCCCAAAACATTTAGGGCGTTTAGCATTTTTTGGGAAATTTCTCCAATAAGGGTGCATCCAACCTCTCAAAAACTTACCTACCTAAAAGACTACCTATCTCAAAAACATGTGCAGGAATGAGTTGGATTGACAGACAGACAGACAGATGAAAAGTTTCCATAAAGTTTCTTATGTGTCTAAATAGTGGCTAAAAATGTAAGAAGAGTGTATAAAAGCTTTGGAATTAAATTCCATGTTATGTCATGCCAGACTAAAAAGATGTAGCAATGTAGAAGTAGGTACGTTGGCTTTACTTACGTACTTCATAGTTACTGCAGCGTTGCAATTACTCTATAGTTTTCTAATGAAAAGCAGAGAGAGAGAGGTTCATAGCCAGTGTTTGATATTAGCCGGTTTTTTAACATTTTTGCCGGCCAGCAATCTATTTTAGCCGGTTAAATTGGCCAGTGGCCAAAACGGCTAATGGCCAAAACCAATGTAAAATAATTTTGGCCAGGCAGAAAAATGATTTTAGCCGGCTAAAATGCCATTTTTGCCACTACCATTTTGGCCCCTAGCCAGTGGCTAGTCAAACACTGTTCATAGCTGATGCCTAGATAGCAAGCGAGCCGGAGATGCCGGCCGGTGTATGGTGTAA
>JABASI010004874.1:0-13263 GCA_019776505.1 Tomocerus nigrus | reverse complement strand
ACTTGTCGCAGGATACTGAGTTTTTTCCTGCTGTTGATGGTGATAACTCTGAGCATTTTGGTGTTCTTAATGGTCTTTATGTTCGGAATTTTGATCGTGACTATTTTACTTCTGCTAAGCCTTGGGCTCAAAAAGGTCCTGCTGTTACTATTCCTATTGGCGCTACACCATTGTCTGATGTTCCTGTTTATAATCCTAATCCTTCTCAGGTTCAGGTTATCCGTGCTCAGTCTGGTGAATGGCCTGATGGTTTTGATAATACCCATGTCAATATTGCTATGAATGCTTATCCTAATGGTGAGGGTGATATGGTTGCTTCTAATGGTACGGATGAGGAACAAGTATCTTTGCAGCCTACTGGCTGGCAGGCTGCTACTTCTTCTCTTGATCTTTCCGGTATTGGTGGTACTATTGAGGAGTTGCGTAAGGCTGAGGCTCTCCAAAAGTTTTTGGAGGCTGATTCGCGTGGTGGTACGCGTTATATTGAATCTATGAAACAACATTGGGGTGTTGATTCCTCTGACGCTCGTTTACAACGTGCTGAGTATATTGGTAGTACTTTACAGCCGTTGACTATTTCTGAGGTTTTGAATACCTCTGCTACGGAGTCTGCTCCGCAGGGTCAGATGTCGGGTCATGGTATTTCTGTTGTTCATACGAATGAGCCCATGCATTATCGTGCTGAGGAACATGGTTACATTGTTTGTTTTACTTCTGTTCTCCCTGTTACTGGTTATTATCAGGGTATGCCTAAAATGTTTTCTCGTAACGATCGTTTGGATTATGCTTGGCCTGAGTTTGCTCAGCTTGGTGAGCAAGAAATTCTCAATCGTGAGTTGTTTTATAATTTGCCTACTTCCGTTCCTCAGAGTGATAACAATGCCACTTGGGGTTATTTGCCCCGTTATACTGAGTATCGTATGCTTGGTAACCGTGTTGCTGGTGATTTCCGCACTTCTTTGGATTATTGGCATCTTGCCCGCAAGTTTTCTGGTCTTGTTCCTTTGAATGATGAGTTTATTCTTGCTGTTGATGATGATGCTATGAACCGTATTTTTGCTGTTACTGGTGCTGATTCTGACCATGTGCTTGAACATTGGTTTCATAAGATCACTGCTTGGCGCAAGCTTCCTCGTCTCGTTCGTCCTTCTATTTAAAATAAAATTTGTTTATTTGTTTTCTTTGCTTATCTTGCTTTCGATTTAGGAGGGCTTTGCATTTAGAGCATTGGAATGTATCCTACGTAGTCGGTGCCAGCGAGGCTTAAAGGAGTGAGGAGCGTACCCGCTCCGCCGTCTATCGTTATTCTTTGACATTATGGCTTGTTTATTCCCTTTTTATGTGGACGACGTTCCTGTTCCTTGTGGCAAGTGTCCTTCTTGTCTTATTCGTCGTTCTAATAGTTGGTCGTTTCGTCTTCTCCAAGAGGAGAAGCGTTCTATATCGACTATGTGGATTAGGCTTTCTTATGATAACTATCATTTGCCTATTTCTCCTAATGGTTATGCTACGCTTTGTAAGCGTGATCTTCAATTGTTTTTTAAACGTTTTCGTAAAGCTCATGGCAATGGTCATTTGCCTATTAAGTATTACCTGTGTGGTGAGTATGGTACTAAAAGTTCTCGTCCTCATTATCATGTTATTATTTTTAATGGTGATGAGCGTCATCTTGCTTCTTCTTGGCGTGATGATGAAGGTGTTTCTATTGGTGACATTTATATTGATGATCGCCCGTTAACTCGTGAGTGTGTTGGTTATACGGTTAAGTATATGTCTAAGTCTAAGCAGACTGGTATTCATCGTCGTGATGATCGTGTTCCTGAGTTTTCTTTGATGTCTAAGCGTCTTGGTCTTAATTATCTTTCGGATGATATTATCGCTTATCATCAAGCCGATGTTACTCGTAATTTTGTTACTCTTCCTGGCGGTATTAAGTCCGCTTTGCCTCGTTATTATGCTGATCGTCTTTATGATGATTCTGCTAAAGAGGCTCGTGTTGATCTTCTTGAGGCTTCTGTTCGGAAGGCTCATCAACGCAAATATGATGCTCATGTGCGTAAGTACGGCAACGCAGATGATTTTATTCGTTCCCAAAACGAGGCTCGTCATGCCGCTATTGCTTCATTTCAGAAACAAGGTAATCGTCGTTCTGATTAATTTTCTTTTATGTTTATACGTGATCATTTTTCTTATGACTTTCGTAAGTCTTTGCCTGTTCGCTCTTCAAAGCCTTCTTTAACTGTTCCTGATATGTGTATGTCCGTTCAGGAGATTCTTGTTCGCTTTGTTCGTAAACAGGCTGTGCCTATGGGGCCTCCCATGGCTAATTCTTCTTTTGATCTTACTTCTTTGGATGGTCTTAATACGTTTGAGCGTATTGATGCTGCTCGTGCTCTTAAGGCTCGTACTGCTGTCCTTGCTGATGGTCTTCTTAAACAGAAACAAACTGCTTCTCGTAAAGCCCAACAAAAGGCTTTTGATGATGCTGTTGCTGCCAAGGCAGATTCCTTGATTAATGCTAAAACTCCTTTAAATGAGAAATCGTAAAATTGTCCTTTCAATGGATCAATTACATATCTTGTTTTTGAATCCTTCTTTGTTTTCGTCTTTTATTGATACTATCAATGATGACCCTTCTCTTACTGTTCTTACTGCTCTTGCAGTTGCTAAAGCTGCTCTTAAACAACTTAAAATTTCTTTTGTTGATCTTCCTTCTGAGCCTGTTATTGATACTGAGTCAGGCGAGATCAATACCCCTGCCCGTCCGGCGAGGACACATAACTCGGGTGTTAGGGCAGAGCCCTTATCTAATCTGCCTGCAGCTACTGCGTAGCAGATTTTCACTTTTTGCACTAAGCCTCTTGCCTTCTTAGTGCTAGTTGACACCGTGTCAACTTTCTTTTTTTCTATACACCTTTAAATTTTTGCTATGCCTGGTACTTTAAGTGTCGTTGCTGGTGCCCTCCCTATAGTAGGGGGGGTTGTTTCCAGCCTTATTAACAATGCCAATACTAATGCTACCAATGCTGCTAATCGTGCTTTTGCTCTTCAGCAGCAAACTACTCAAAATCAATATAATGAGGCTATGTGGCAGCAGCAGACTGATTATAACTCTCCTCAGATGGTTATGGATCGTTATAAAGCTGCTGGACTTAATCCTAATTTGATTTATGGTGGTGGTTCTGGTACTGGCAATTTGGCTTCTCCTGCCCCTATGTCTGCTCGTGCTGATTATGTGGCCATCCCCCATCCTGCTATTAATGGTTCTGAGATTGCTGCTCAATCTGTTGCTGCTTATAATAATACTGCTCAACAACAGGCTCAGACCGCTAATACTAATCAGGATACTGTGCTTAAAATGTTTCAGGCTCTCTTGGATAAGACTACATCTGATAAGAATGTCTCTGAAACTCCTACTTCTGGTAATCTTGGTGATGCTCAGGTTCAGCAGATTCTTGCTGCTGCTCTTAAAGACCGTACTGACGCATCTGTTAATTCTTTTCTTGCTCCTTATTCTGCTGATGCTGCCTATGCTAACGCTCGTAAGGCTGATCAAGATGTTAATTTTTCTGTTGCTCAAAATATTCGTGATGCTGTTTCTCAGTCTATGAATCTTAAGGAGGCTGTTGCTCGTATTTCTGCAATCGCTATTGGTAATGCTAAGACGCAGGCCGATATTGATAATATAAAACAGAATACTGCTAATCTTCTTAATTCTAATGCTTTACAGCAAATGGATTTGCAGATGCGCCAGAATGGTGAAACTCCCGGTGCTTCTATTTGGTCTAATTTTTTTGGTAAGGCTTATAATGTTCTTACTGGTGGTAATACTACTGGTGCTGATCAGGATACTAAGTCTGGTTTATTGTTTAACCTTTTATCTCCTTTTAAGTAATGTCACAACGTATTCTCGAAACTGGTAATACTATAGCTATTGAGCGTCCTATTACCCATGTTGAAGCTAATGCTTTTGATCTTTCTCATGATGTTAAGTTTTCTGCTAACCTTGGTAGGATGGTTCCAGCTGCTTGTATTGAAGTTCTTCCCGGTGATCAGTTTCATATTCGATCCGAGGCTCTTATTCGTTTTCAGCCGCTTATTTCGCCTGTTATGCATCGTATTAATGTCCGTAGTGAGTGGTTCTTTGTTCCTACTCGCTTGCTCTGGCCTAATTGGGAGGAGTTTATCTCCCCTAAACAAGAGGGAGATATTGCACCTGCCCCTCCTGTCTTTATTAATCAACCTGTTCCTCTTAAAACGAATGGTGATTATTTAGGTTTGCCTGTTACTGATGGTACTGTTGGTCAGGTTATTGATCAGTTCTCTGCTCTTCCATTTTATGCGCTTTCTAAGATTCATTCTGATTGGTATAGGGATGAGGACTTGTCGCAGGATACTGAGTTTTTTCCTGCTGTTGATGGTGATAACTCTGAGCATTTTGGTGTTCTTAATGGTCTTTATGTTCGGAATTTTGATCGTGACTATTTTACTTCTGCTAAGCCTTGGGCTCAAAAAGGTCCTGCTGTTACTATTCCTATTGGCGCTACACCATTGTCTGATGTTCCTGTTTATAATCCTAATCCTTCTCAGGTTCAGGTTATCCGTGCTCAGTCTGGTGAATGGCCTGATGGTTTTGATAATACCCATGTCAATATTGCTATGAATGCTTATCCTAATGGTGAGGGTGATATGGTTGCTTCTAATGGTACGGATGAGGAACAAGTATCTTTGCAGCCTACTGGCTGGCAGGCTGCTACTTCTTCTCTTGATCTTTCCGGTATTGGTGGTACTATTGAGGAGTTGCGTAAGGCTGAGGCTCTCCAAAAGTTTTTGGAGGCTGATTCGCGTGGTGGTACGCGTTATATTGAATCTATGAAACAACATTGGGGTGTTGATTCCTCTGACGCTCGTTTACAACGTGCTGAGTATATTGGTAGTACTTTACAGCCGTTGACTATTTCTGAGGTTTTGAATACCTCTGCTACGGAGTCTGCTCCGCAGGGTCAGATGTCGGGTCATGGTATTTCTGTTGTTCATACGAATGAGCCCATGCATTATCGTGCTGAGGAACATGGTTACATTGTTTGTTTTACTTCTGTTCTCCCTGTTACTGGTTATTATCAGGGTATGCCTAAAATGTTTTCTCGTAACGATCGTTTGGATTATGCTTGGCCTGAGTTTGCTCAGCTTGGTGAGCAAGAAATTCTCAATCGTGAGTTGTTTTATAATTTGCCTACTTCCGTTCCTCAGAGTGATAACAATGCCACTTGGGGTTATTTGCCCCGTTATACTGAGTATCGTATGCTTGGTAACCGTGTTGCTGGTGATTTCCGCACTTCTTTGGATTATTGGCATCTTGCCCGCAAGTTTTCTGGTCTTGTTCCTTTGAATGATGAGTTTATTCTTGCTGTTGATGATGATGCTATGAACCGTATTTTTGCTGTTACTGGTGCTGATTCTGACCATGTGCTTGAACATTGGTTTCATAAGATCACTGCTTGGCGCAAGCTTCCTCGTCTCGTTCGTCCTTCTATTTAAAATAAAATTTGTTTATTTGTTTTCTTTGCTTATCTTGCTTTCGATTTAGGAGGGCTTTGCATTTAGAGCATTGGAATGTATCCTACGTAGTCGGTGCCAGCGAGGCTTAAAGGAGTGAGGAGCGTACCCGCTCCGCCGTCTATCGTTATTCTTTGACATTATGGCTTGTTTATTCCCTTTTTATGTGGACGACGTTCCTGTTCCTTGTGGCAAGTGTCCTTCTTGTCTTATTCGTCGTTCTAATAGTTGGTCGTTTCGTCTTCTCCAAGAGGAGAAGCGTTCTATATCGACTATGTGGATTAGGCTTTCTTATGATAACTATCATTTGCCTATTTCTCCTAATGGTTATGCTACGCTTTGTAAGCGTGATCTTCAATTGTTTTTTAAACGTTTTCGTAAAGCTCATGGCAATGGTCATTTGCCTATTAAGTATTACCTGTGTGGTGAGTATGGTACTAAAAGTTCTCGTCCTCATTATCATGTTATTATTTTTAATGGTGATGAGCGTCATCTTGCTTCTTCTTGGCGTGATGATGAAGGTGTTTCTATTGGTGACATTTATATTGATGATCGCCCGTTAACTCGTGAGTGTGTTGGTTATACGGTTAAGTATATGTCTAAGTCTAAGCAGACTGGTATTCATCGTCGTGATGATCGTGTTCCTGAGTTTTCTTTGATGTCTAAGCGTCTTGGTCTTAATTATCTTTCGGATGATATTATCGCTTATCATCAAGCCGATGTTACTCGTAATTTTGTTACTCTTCCTGGCGGTATTAAGTCCGCTTTGCCTCGTTATTATGCTGATCGTCTTTATGATGATTCTGCTAAAGAGGCTCGTGTTGATCTTCTTGAGGCTTCTGTTCGGAAGGCTCATCAACGCAAATATGATGCTCATGTGCGTAAGTACGGCAACGCAGATGATTTTATTCGTTCCCAAAACGAGGCTCGTCATGCCGCTATTGCTTCATTTCAGAAACAAGGTAATCGTCGTTCTGATTAATTTTCTTTTATGTTTATACGTGATCATTTTTCTTATGACTTTCGTAAGTCTTTGCCTGTTCGCTCTTCAAAGCCTTCTTTAACTGTTCCTGATATGTGTATGTCCGTTCAGGAGATTCTTGTTCGCTTTGTTCGTAAACAGGCTGTGCCTATGGGGCCTCCCATGGCTAATTCTTCTTTTGATCTTACTTCTTTGGATGGTCTTAATACGTTTGAGCGTATTGATGCTGCTCGTGCTCTTAAGGCTCGTACTGCTGTCCTTGCTGATGGTCTTCTTAAACAGAAACAAACTGCTTCTCGTAAAGCCCAACAAAAGGCTTTTGATGATGCTGTTGCTGCCAAGGCAGATTCCTTGATTAATGCTAAAACTCCTTTAAATGAGAAATCGTAAAATTGTCCTTTCAATGGATCAATTACATATCTTGTTTTTGAATCCTTCTTTGTTTTCGTCTTTTATTGATACTATCAATGATGACCCTTCTCTTACTGTTCTTACTGCTCTTGCAGTTGCTAAAGCTGCTCTTAAACAACTTAAAATTTCTTTTGTTGATCTTCCTTCTGAGCCTGTTATTGATACTGAGTCAGGCGAGATCAATACCCCTGCCCGTCCGGCGAGGACACATAACTCGGGTGTTAGGGCAGAGCCCTTATCTAATCTGCCTGCAGCTACTGCGTAGCAGATTTTCACTTTTTGCACTAAGCCTCTTGCCTTCTTAGTGCTAGTTGACACCGTGTCAACTTTCTTTTTTTCTATACACCTTTAAATTTTTGCTATGCCTGGTACTTTAAGTGTCGTTGCTGGTGCCCTCCCTATAGTAGGGGGGGTTGTTTCCAGCCTTATTAACAATGCCAATACTAATGCTACCAATGCTGCTAATCGTGCTTTTGCTCTTCAGCAGCAAACTACTCAAAATCAATATAATGAGGCTATGTGGCAGCAGCAGACTGATTATAACTCTCCTCAGATGGTTATGGATCGTTATAAAGCTGCTGGACTTAATCCTAATTTGATTTATGGTGGTGGTTCTGGTACTGGCAATTTGGCTTCTCCTGCCCCTATGTCTGCTCGTGCTGATTATGTGGCCATCCCCCATCCTGCTATTAATGGTTCTGAGATTGCTGCTCAATCTGTTGCTGCTTATAATAATACTGCTCAACAACAGGCTCAGACCGCTAATACTAATCAGGATACTGTGCTTAAAATGTTTCAGGCTCTCTTGGATAAGACTACATCTGATAAGAATGTCTCTGAAACTCCTACTTCTGGTAATCTTGGTGATGCTCAGGTTCAGCAGATTCTTGCTGCTGCTCTTAAAGACCGTACTGACGCATCTGTTAATTCTTTTCTTGCTCCTTATTCTGCTGATGCTGCCTATGCTAACGCTCGTAAGGCTGATCAAGATGTTAATTTTTCTGTTGCTCAAAATATTCGTGATGCTGTTTCTCAGTCTATGAATCTTAAGGAGGCTGTTGCTCGTATTTCTGCAATCGCTATTGGTAATGCTAAGACGCAGGCCGATATTGATAATATAAAACAGAATACTGCTAATCTTCTTAATTCTAATGCTTTACAGCAAATGGATTTGCAGATGCGCCAGAATGGTGAAACTCCCGGTGCTTCTATTTGGTCTAATTTTTTTGGTAAGGCTTATAATGTTCTTACTGGTGGTAATACTACTGGTGCTGATCAGGATACTAAGTCTGGTTTATTGTTTAACCTTTTATCTCCTTTTAAGTAATGTCACAACGTATTCTCGAAACTGGTAATACTATAGCTATTGAGCGTCCTATTACCCATGTTGAAGCTAATGCTTTTGATCTTTCTCATGATGTTAAGTTTTCTGCTAACCTTGGTAGGATGGTTCCAGCTGCTTGTATTGAAGTTCTTCCCGGTGATCAGTTTCATATTCGATCCGAGGCTCTTATTCGTTTTCAGCCGCTTATTTCGCCTGTTATGCATCGTATTAATGTCCGTAGTGAGTGGTTCTTTGTTCCTACTCGCTTGCTCTGGCCTAATTGGGAGGAGTTTATCTCCCCTAAACAAGAGGGAGATATTGCACCTGCCCCTCCTGTCTTTATTAATCAACCTGTTCCTCTTAAAACGAATGGTGATTATTTAGGTTTGCCTGTTACTGATGGTACTGTTGGTCAGGTTATTGATCAGTTCTCTGCTCTTCCATTTTATGCGCTTTCTAAGATTCATTCTGATTGGTATAGGGATGAGGACTTGTCGCAGGATACTGAGTTTTTTCCTGCTGTTGATGGTGATAACTCTGAGCATTTTGGTGTTCTTAATGGTCTTTATGTTCGGAATTTTGATCGTGACTATTTTACTTCTGCTAAGCCTTGGGCTCAAAAAGGTCCTGCTGTTACTATTCCTATTGGCGCTACACCATTGTCTGATGTTCCTGTTTATAATCCTAATCCTTCTCAGGTTCAGGTTATCCGTGCTCAGTCTGGTGAATGGCCTGATGGTTTTGATAATACCCATGTCAATATTGCTATGAATGCTTATCCTAATGGTGAGGGTGATATGGTTGCTTCTAATGGTACGGATGAGGAACAAGTATCTTTGCAGCCTACTGGCTGGCAGGCTGCTACTTCTTCTCTTGATCTTTCCGGTATTGGTGGTACTATTGAGGAGTTGCGTAAGGCTGAGGCTCTCCAAAAGTTTTTGGAGGCTGATTCGCGTGGTGGTACGCGTTATATTGAATCTATGAAACAACATTGGGGTGTTGATTCCTCTGACGCTCGTTTACAACGTGCTGAGTATATTGGTAGTACTTTACAGCCGTTGACTATTTCTGAGGTTTTGAATACCTCTGCTACGGAGTCTGCTCCGCAGGGTCAGATGTCGGGTCATGGTATTTCTGTTGTTCATACGAATGAGCCCATGCATTATCGTGCTGAGGAACATGGTTACATTGTTTGTTTTACTTCTGTTCTCCCTGTTACTGGTTATTATCAGGGTATGCCTAAAATGTTTTCTCGTAACGATCGTTTGGATTATGCTTGGCCTGAGTTTGCTCAGCTTGGTGAGCAAGAAATTCTCAATCGTGAGTTGTTTTATAATTTGCCTACTTCCGTTCCTCAGAGTGATAACAATGCCACTTGGGGTTATTTGCCCCGTTATACTGAGTATCGTATGCTTGGTAACCGTGTTGCTGGTGATTTCCGCACTTCTTTGGATTATTGGCATCTTGCCCGCAAGTTTTCTGGTCTTGTTCCTTTGAATGATGAGTTTATTCTTGCTGTTGATGATGATGCTATGAACCGTATTTTTGCTGTTACTGGTGCTGATTCTGACCATGTGCTTGAACATTGGTTTCATAAGATCACTGCTTGGCGCAAGCTTCCTCGTCTCGTTCGTCCTTCTATTTAAAATAAAATTTGTTTATTTGTTTTCTTTGCTTATCTTGCTTTCGATTTAGGAGGGCTTTGCATTTAGAGCATTGGAATGTATCCTACGTAGTCGGTGCCAGCGAGGCTTAAAGGAGTGAGGAGCGTACCCGCTCCGCCGTCTATCGTTATTCTTTGACATTATGGCTTGTTTATTCCCTTTTTATGTGGACGACGTTCCTGTTCCTTGTGGCAAGTGTCCTTCTTGTCTTATTCGTCGTTCTAATAGTTGGTCGTTTCGTCTTCTCCAAGAGGAGAAGCGTTCTATATCGACTATGTGGATTAGGCTTTCTTATGATAACTATCATTTGCCTATTTCTCCTAATGGTTATGCTACGCTTTGTAAGCGTGATCTTCAATTGTTTTTTAAACGTTTTCGTAAAGCTCATGGCAATGGTCATTTGCCTATTAAGTATTACCTGTGTGGTGAGTATGGTACTAAAAGTTCTCGTCCTCATTATCATGTTATTATTTTTAATGGTGATGAGCGTCATCTTGCTTCTTCTTGGCGTGATGATGAAGGTGTTTCTATTGGTGACATTTATATTGATGATCGCCCGTTAACTCGTGAGTGTGTTGGTTATACGGTTAAGTATATGTCTAAGTCTAAGCAGACTGGTATTCATCGTCGTGATGATCGTGTTCCTGAGTTTTCTTTGATGTCTAAGCGTCTTGGTCTTAATTATCTTTCGGATGATATTATCGCTTATCATCAAGCCGATGTTACTCGTAATTTTGTTACTCTTCCTGGCGGTATTAAGTCCGCTTTGCCTCGTTATTATGCTGATCGTCTTTATGATGATTCTGCTAAAGAGGCTCGTGTTGATCTTCTTGAGGCTTCTGTTCGGAAGGCTCATCAACGCAAATATGATGCTCATGTGCGTAAGTACGGCAACGCAGATGATTTTATTCGTTCCCAAAACGAGGCTCGTCATGCCGCTATTGCTTCATTTCAGAAACAAGGTAATCGTCGTTCTGATTAATTTTCTTTTATGTTTATACGTGATCATTTTTCTTATGACTTTCGTAAGTCTTTGCCTGTTCGCTCTTCAAAGCCTTCTTTAACTGTTCCTGATATGTGTATGTCCGTTCAGGAGATTCTTGTTCGCTTTGTTCGTAAACAGGCTGTGCCTATGGGGCCTCCCATGGCTAATTCTTCTTTTGATCTTACTTCTTTGGATGGTCTTAATACGTTTGAGCGTATTGATGCTGCTCGTGCTCTTAAGGCTCGTACTGCTGTCCTTGCTGATGGTCTTCTTAAACAGAAACAAACTGCTTCTCGTAAAGCCCAACAAAAGGCTTTTGATGATGCTGTTGCTGCCAAGGCAGATTCCTTGATTAATGCTAAAACTCCTTTAAATGAGAAATCGTAAAATTGTCCTTTCAATGGATCAATTACATATCTTGTTTTTGAATCCTTCTTTGTTTTCGTCTTTTATTGATACTATCAATGATGACCCTTCTCTTACTGTTCTTACTGCTCTTGCAGTTGCTAAAGCTGCTCTTAAACAACTTAAAATTTCTTTTGTTGATCTTCCTTCTGAGCCTGTTATTGATACTGAGTCAGGCGAGATCAATACCCCTGCCCGTCCGGCGAGGACACATAACTCGGGTGTTAGGGCAGAGCCCTTATCTAATCTGCCTGCAGCTACTGCGTAGCAGATTTTCACTTTTTGCACTAAGCCTCTTGCCTTCTTAGTGCTAGTTGACACCGTGTCAACTTTCTTTTTTTCTATACACCTTTAAATTTTTGCTATGCCTGGTACTTTAAGTGTCGTTGCTGGTGCCCTCCCTATAGTAGGGGGGGTTGTTTCCAGCCTTATTAACAATGCCAATACTAATGCTACCAATGCTGCTAATCGTGCTTTTGCTCTTCAGCAGCAAACTACTCAAAATCAATATAATGAGGCTATGTGGCAGCAGCAGACTGATTATAACTCTCCTCAGATGGTTATGGATCGTTATAAAGCTGCTGGACTTAATCCTAATTTGATTTATGGTGGTGGTTCTGGTACTGGCAATTTGGCTTCTCCTGCCCCTATGTCTGCTCGTGCTGATTATGTGGCCATCCCCCATCCTGCTATTAATGGTTCTGAGATTGCTGCTCAATCTGTTGCTGCTTATAATAATACTGCTCAACAACAGGCTCAGACCGCTAATACTAATCAGGATACTGTGCTTAAAATGTTTCAGGCTCTCTTGGATAAGACTACATCTGATAAGAATGTCTCTGAAACTCCTACTTCTGGTAATCTTGGTGATGCTCAGGTTCAGCAGATTCTTGCTGCTGCTCTTAAAGACCGTACTGACGCATCTGTTAATTCTTTTCTTGCTCCTTATTCTGCTGATGCTGCCTATGCTAACGCTCGTAAGGCTGATCAAGATGTTAATTTTTCTGTTGCTCAAAATATTCGTGATGCTGTTTCTCAGTCTATGAATCTTAAGGAGGCTGTTGCTCGTATTTCTGCAATCGCTATTGGTAATGCTAAGACGCAGGCCGATATTGATAATATAAAACAGAATACTGCTAATCTTCTTAATTCTAATGCTTTACAGCAAATGGATTTGCAGATGCGCCAGAATGGTGAAACTCCCGGTGCTTCTATTTGGTCTAATTTTTTTGGTAAGGCTTATAATGTTCTTACTGGTGGTAATACTACTGGTGCTGATCAGGATACTAAGTCTGGTTTATTGTTTAACCTTTTATCTCCTTTTAAGTAATGTCACAACGTATTCTCGAAACTGGTAATACTATAGCTATTGAGCGTCCTATTACCCATGTTGAAGCTAATGCTTTTGATCTTTCTCATGATGTTAAGTTTTCTGCTAACCTTGGTAGGATGGTTCCAGCTGCTTGTATTGAAGTTCTTCCCGGTGATCAGTTTCATATTCGATCCGAGGCTCTTATTCGTTTTCAGCCGCTTATTTCGCCTGTTATGCATCGTATTAATGTCCGTAGTGAGTGGTTCTTTGTTCCTACTCGCTTGCTCTGGCCTAATTGGGAGGAGTTTATCTCCCCTAAACAAGAGGGAGATATTGCACCTGCCCCTCCTGTCTTTATTAATCAACCTGTTCCTCTTAAAACGAATGGTGATTATTTAGGTTTGCCTGTTACTGATGGTACTGTTGGTCAGGTTATTGATCAGTTCTCTGCTCTTCCATTTTATGCGCTTTCTAAGATTCATTCTGATTGGTATAGGGATGAGGACTTGTCGCAGGATACTGAGTTTTTTCCTGCTGTTGATGGTGATAACTCTGAGCATTTTGGTGTTCTTAATGGTCTTTATGTTCGGAATTTTGATCGTGACTATTTTACTTCTGCTAAGC
>JABASI010004873.1:0-13264 GCA_019776505.1 Tomocerus nigrus | reverse complement strand
CAGCCACGGCGCGAAGCTGCTTCATGCTATTCTTATGGGAAAATTTTAAATTTTTTGTCGCACAATATATCCTCCTATCTCAACCCGACTACCTTTCCTTAATGCATCGCCTTTGTACTTAATTCATTTCATTTGATTGATATCAAAGAAATGAATCCTTACAAATCCTCTTTGAGAAGGAGGCTTTATTTTCTACGACTCATATTTCCTAGAATAAATGTCTTTATCACCGTCATAACAAATACCCAGTGAATAAAGACTGCTATATTTATTGCTTGACAGAAAACTAAACTCTCGAATTCTTCAACATCCTCCTAAGCCCTATTTATGGACAATGAGTCGCTCTGACATTATGGTACTCTTTTCATTGCTATCCAGCACCTATAAGTCACACTTCTTACTGCACGAACATGTAATTAAAGACGTCATAATTTTGCCAAGTGTACTAAAGCTTCTATTACATTGCACCGCTATTCTCCTATCAGGAGAAATATTGACTTGACCATACCTTTCACGCAGTTTACAGATACTAGCCTCATTCCAATAACTCTGGAGGAGAAAAGAGGAAAAGGAGCTGGAACTAATGAGTTATATTCACCACAGACTTCATAGTCTTCAAGAAAATAGAAAGGAAAGCCCCATGCCGAGATCTCTCCAGGAGATAAACTCATTTATAAAGTTTTCCTTTATTTACCTATAAAAGTACATTATAGGAGTTCAGGGAACATTTTCATTAGAGACGAGAAAGTTAGTTTAAGAGGCAGACATAAATAGGTTCAAATCAAATAAATACATAGTTCTCAGGTTGTCATTAATAATTTCCAGGTTTGTGCATGGTTTTATAAAAAAAATATTAAACTAAACGAAGAATAATGGAGAAGTTATATGGTTGTTTTAGTAGATACATGAATTATTTATTTGCTCTTTCGTCCTACAGGAACAGGAGAGTCTACAAATGGAACTTGATTTGTGTTACAATACCATATAATTCCTTTTGTAACTCAAGTGCATTTCTGAAATGAAATCACATGCATCTACGCAGTTTTAATGGTCGGGCAAATTAAATTTGTGCCTTCTGAGAGGTTCTTAATAGGAGTCCACCAATTCCATTGAATGTGTATTCCTGTTCCCCGAATACATAGCACATAGAGTTGTAAAAGGATTTAATCTTGCGCAGCCAAGGTTAAATTATACCTAAGGAATTACTAGGTATCATTTGTTAAAGAAATAACTTGGAAAAGCCCTCGAAGATTGTATGCCTTTGTGAAAGTGTAGTTACTTTGTATTCGGTGTATTTTTAAAACCTGATGCAACAATTAGTAAGTAGTAGGTACACGCAAAATGAAGTATTCTTACGTGCTAATAACACTGAAAGCATTTCTGTTTACCATGCAATTTGTGTTTGGAGGACTTTTTAATGTATGCACAGAAGAAACGGTCAAATAACTCATTGTTTTGTTGGGCACACAATTGTCAGCTTTGTTCACATTAGATGACAAAATAATTGCCTAAATTGTGAGTATCCATATATGCAAGTAAATAGTTAGTAGTCTCTAATAATAGGATGACGCAGAAAGAAAACTTGAACTTGAAAGCAGAAATAAATTAACATACCTGAAAGGCCTTCACGTAATGTGTGTCGTCCTGTGTTTACATTTCTCGTTACGTAGTTCTGTCTGTTTGTTTGTCCTACAATGCTATACGAGGGTAATTAGCGATGATTAGGATCTCAAAGATAAGCTCATGGTTCATGGAGGAATGGTAAAGTGTGCTAGGGATACATTAAATGCTTAGGTGCATGCTCTATTATATGTTCTTTCTAACTCCCCTACTTCTTTTGCAGCCATATTTAATTATCGATTTTAATGAACTACTTTTGTTTTATGTCATCCTCTTTTCTGCTTATCGGTTTTCTCTTTGTACACCAGTAGCGTTAATTTATGCCATAAAGTTAGTAATAATAAAGATTTATTTTGATTATACTCCCTTTTGTGTGTTTTATATAAAGTGCACATTTAAAATGATCACTCAAGGATAAGTCATTTGATAAGTACAAGAGTATTCTCTAACTAATTAAATTAGAATGTGTAACTTGCTATTCTTCGTACTTTATGTAGCATGAGATTGCTCATGTGCTGGAGGGAAAAAAGCTTTCCTACACCACACTTTTCCTACAATTCTGGTGTAAAGTATGCAGCTACTCTATCACGTTCAGTCGAGGTACTTTAAGAGCAGTGAAGCAAAATTGGCCATCTCGACAGCCAAAGGCATTCAAGCATGAAATAAGAGAACTGTATAGAATTTATAAATGAATGATGTCTCTTCAACATAATCTACTGGCTATAGTCATCCGATTTGACGCGAATTATTAGTGACTCTGTCTGTTAATTCTTATAATATGCTTACACTATCTATGTACATTTTACAATGTATGGAGGACATTGAGATGCAAATGAAAAGTAGATAATGATATATAGGAACGCACATTGTGACAGAGGTAGTCCTTCCTTTCTATATAACTAAAGAATGGAATTCTATAGCGTGATTGACTCCTACACTCTATCTGTGTTCTGCATATAATTACCATCACACAGAGATACTGGGATGAAAGTGACTCATTTAGAACGGAACTCTTCTTGTAAATATTTCCTCTTAGTATGTATACTGTAGGTATGCTCATGTCAAACATATAGCAAATCAATCTAGGGATACCTAACTGCAAACTGAAAACGTATGGGTCTGACTCTGGCTGCATAATAATTATATGCACATTCTATACAGATAATAATATCGAATCCTGGCACGTAAGTATACTCGTAATGTAGTGAAGTAGGTTATGAAGGATCTTCGAGCACGAAAATCGAAAACAATCCAATGCTTTTACTGTGTCGCATTTCGTCTGCAGTGACTACTGAAATGTGTCTCGCGATATTTTCTAATGTAGCCAGTTGAGAAGACAAGCTCGTGTTGACTGGAACTTCAATTTCTGATTTTAAGAGTAAACTTAAAAGATTTAAGGCATTAGTTCTGTGAATCTGTGATATCTGCTGTGCCAACTTCAACACAGATTTTACAGCGTCAGTCTGACCCAATCTTTGTTCCAGACACTCTGTGATTCTAAAATATTACTGTAGCAGTGTGGACCATTTCACGTTTGAATCCTGTTTCTTTAATTTGTTTGAGAGAGAGCAGCAATAAACTGTCGGTTTGTACAGCTGCAACTTCTCTTCTCTGTCTACGACGACTACGGAACTCAGAAATAAATCAGTTAGAAAAATAGTGGGACTATTAAAACTTCTCCCTGAATATGAGTATAAGCACTCTAAACTAACAGTTAAGCTATTTATTTCTACTTCCTTCCTCATAACATAACCGAAATATTTAAGTGTAAGAAAACTTAGGTTCCTAATCTCGGAATTTTAAAAGAGAATTTCTATTTTCATAGTCAGTCACATTTATTGCAGGATAATTAATTGCACTCAAATGGGTCTAGTACCGTTTTTAGTAAGTTTAAATTAAGAATATACGGTCAACTCAAATTCGTTTCGCAGGTCTGCGAATCGCACTTTTTCGCACATCTGCGATCAACTGCGAGGGCGGTAACTCTTTAGTGTGTATGGTATTTTTAGCGGTGTATTAGTATTTTTAAACCTGGTTGAAGCAATTGTGAATATTCCTTAATTGACCCGCTCTGCGTACAAAACTAACTGCTTCTCATTTTTTGAGGATGAAAAACTTGACTTTTAGGGTTCAAGGATATTGGTTCAATGTGCTTTTCACAAAATAACATAATTTCTGAAGAACTGTATTAAATACTAATGAAACACGCCAGCATATTAAAATGTGAGAACGAAGTAGACGGTATAATATGAGGGCAGATTAAGGACACAGGTCAGGTTAGCTGTTCGCTCAAGTTAAACTTATTAGACAGAAAAACTTTGTCGCCAGCGAGCTAGTGGGCTCCGTAAAAGTTCATTTCAATTCTAACGTACACGTCGTGAATAGGAGCTGCAAGCAAAAGTTGTATCTACAAACGAGTTTAGCAAAGAACTGTTTACCAAATAAATCCAATTTTGTACACTTTTTGCCNGTCGTGAATAGGAGCTGCAAGCAAAAGTTGTATCTACAAACGAGTTTAGCAAAGAACTGTTTACCAAATAAATCCAATTTTGTACACTTTTTGGCAAGAAATGACTCATAGTTATAGCTGTTGTACGACGAGTTACTTTCTACTCGTTTACTTTCTGGATTGCAATTTAGAATTGCTAGATAACGAGAATTCCTATGTGAAACTTATCACTTTCTTGTCATCACTGAAATGTATTAATTATTTACCGAACATTTACATCAAAAGTGTATTATAGCTATGCCTGTTAATTGATGCTCTAGTCGGATATACAGTTTGTTTAGAATTACCATTCATTTTTCAAAGTATATAAACTACTAGTAGAAAGAAAACGGATTACAAGTTGTAGAATTGCGATTGGTTTTCATGGATCCAAGTGATTAAAAAACGACTAGACGCTTAATTCCCAATTCATTCACATAGATCTTTTCCATTACATTGCGTCTATCACAATTGGATTGGAACTTATTTAGATTTATATTAACTTCTCAAACTACTAGCTTACTAGCAGGAACGCATTTTCAATCATCGTTTGAAATGCCGTGATCCAATCCACTTAAAAGTGGAATTTACTGGAATTAACTCGCTCTCGGATTGTCGTACTTCATTTGCAGGCCATTCCGAAACTATAAACCAAAAAGTTAGATTTGGCTTTTAATTAACCAATTCCGTTCAGTTTGTACTAGATCTGCCCAACGTTAAAGAATCTATTTCGCACACAGTAGAAGTATAATTTGGCAAGAGAAAGATGTATAAAACGGAGACGAGCCATGTCCTGTGCGAAGTACGAATAAGTTATAATGGCGCAATTACAAATTTTCATTGACTGATGGTGATGATCAATGTGTGCCCCTATAATAAAGTATACGTTTACAGAACAAAATTAACAAAGCTCTGTTCAGTTTTATGACATCAATACTTTAAGCAGATGAAGAAAGTCGACACTTGGTGATATACAGAAGATATAAAACACATGTAGCGTTTGACAGGCATGGGCATCGCAAAATGAGCATCGTATTGTAAAAATGAGGACGATCAAGGTCAAAATGGCACTTTGAAAGCTGTATTACATGCAGCATGACAAACTCTGCACAGAGTAATGGAGCAACTCATCCGGATTCAAAAAAATCTCGTCCTGTGGACGGAGATTGTATTTCTTTAGTGTATCAAACAATGTCTGTCTATCCAGCTTTGTTTTCCTATTTAGTTTCGTTATCACATTTGTTGATAGTGTTGCAAGCATAAAATTGCATTATTTGTGTTATCACCTTATTATTTTATATGGTATACAATAATCTTCAGAGTTTCATAAGTGAAATTGCATCTCCCATGCTGATGCTGACAAGTGGAATGGCTAATAATTTTTTATATGGAATCTCTATATAAGAGCGAAGCTTTGTTCACAAATGTTGCATTTCAATTCGTTATGTGCGAAAGTTTTATTAGGTTTTCTTTTAATATTGTATTACATTGCAATGCCTACTCGATTTGTACCAATTAATGTGTCATGCAGCCATTTGTGCTTACAGACACACATGTAGTAGTCCAAGCTCTAAAAACATTTTTCCTTCAACTCGTACAAATATATTGCACAGATGTGTACGTACTAAGGTCAAAGTGAAGGGACTTGCATATTGCCCAGTGGATAAGGAAGAGTGAAAACTATATAGAAGGAAGACAGGAGAACAAATTGTTTGCATTCTTACATGGTCATGCAGAGAAAGAGAATTCAGGTCTAGCACGACTCGAGATTCTCACAGAGCACAGCGTGTTTAGAATTTCAATTTCAACATTTACAATAGCAAACCTAAACTTCACTGTGCAAAAATGAGTTTACATTCTTTTCTACTGTAAATACTGTTCAACCAAGTGTAAGTATAGGCGAAAGGAGAACTTGCACTGGGATTACTAAAAGCTAGTGACTAGTGACTACATAAAGTGTGCTGTAAATGCTCATACTCACTTTTATAAGCTAAACTACTAAATTCCCTCCTTATTCATAAAACTATAAACATCGTCGCTCGTTCTAAGTACTTTAGTTTAGAGAGATAGGGGCTTAGGCTCAGGCTGTGCAATTTAAATCTTTGTGTACCAGATTTCGATTTTAGTCTAGGAACTAGCGACTTACTATAAAGGCCGATATTTTCTTGTTTACAAAAACATTCAATGTTTTCATAAGAAAACTAAGAGCTAGTGGAAGTCCTAGCTTTTTAAGACATTGTTAATGGTTGGAATGGGAGGACACGAATTGTGCTTTGCATTGTGCAATAAGTTCCATATTTTGTCCTCCCTTTGGTTGAAAATTACGTCACTGTACATTTGCAGCCTGTGCTTGGATGATATGGTGAACAGTATATTCCCTGTTGTCTGTTGGATGCTACATGAACGTAAATATCATACGAAGTGACACAGTCATTGTGTCTATGCGAAATCGACCGCGTTAAAATTTTGAGAAAAATGTTCTTTCTCGTTCCCGGAAGGCAACTTGCGTGTATTCTCTGAGGCAAATCATTCACATTCTAAAGACTACCAAATGCCTCATCTTAGTTGGAAGTAAATAAATATTATGACCCTAGACTATTCTTACGCCATAAGTTTCATAAAGTCCCTTTTTCTGTCTAGCATCCAAGTGTATGTGTATAAGGTCACAACTTAAAACTTATGTACAAGGTACAGTGCTCATATCCTGTAAGGTAGACATACTTGACCATATAATAATATCATCCCCTGTATACTTAATAGTATACAGGGGATGATATTATTATATATCCCCGGTATAATAGAAATGTTCTATTATAGTACGGCATAATTCCCTTTTATTTCCAGGATATCCTTTTTCTGTCTAGCATCCAAGTGTATGTGTATAAGGTCACAATTTAAAACTTATGTACAAGGTACAGTGCTCATATCCTGTAAGGTAGACATACTTTGACCATAATAATATCATCCCCTGTATAATAGTTTATATCCCGGGAAAATAGAAATGTACTATTATAGTACGGCATAATTCCCTTTTATTTCCAGGATAAAATATCAACCAACAACCAACCACCGTTTTTTGTACATTGCAATTGTTGTACACAAAAAACATTATGACTATGACACGACATGCAGTTGTAAATTGTAATGATTCTTAATTCAAACATAATCAAATAAAACAATATTATTGATGACGATCAATTTACTTTCCCATGATAATAAATGTGTGTATCGAAAATCAAACGATATTGACGAAAACAAGGTGCAGTTCTACTAGGTAAGGTATTTATAAGTATATTATTTTGTAGTAGAGAGTTGGTTATTGGCAAGTTGAAGCAACAATAGGTTTCAATTTACAGTCTATTGATTTTTCGGGGTACTATATGTCTTCCTTGTCCATTAAATGCCACAGAGCTTTCTCTGGATGTGAGCGAAAGGAACACGGATCTAATTTTGCACTTAGCAGAAAAATGTTGCATTGAGATGAATAATGAATCTACGGATCCATACGGTCTTATACTACACGGAATTGTACTTGAAGCATTTGGATGTTTCAATTCTCACGTAGGCAAACTGTTTGTCCAACTGAGTAGGCTAGAATCTGGGAGAATGTACGAAACTGCATGTCTACTAGAGTAAATGAGATCGATTGAGAAAGTCAAGAAATTGTCCAACTGCCCAGTATAGTCCAGTGATACTTCGCACCAATAAGATTCATTGATTTCTACTGTTGCATTGAGCGAAAAAGAAAGGCTAAAAGTAAAGGTGTTTGCAAAAAATAACTAGCAGAATAATGTGAAGTACTATGATACATACATGACGATAATTTATAGCAAAAATTAATAATGTCAACCTTGAGGAGAAACCATAATAAAGTGTACTAGGTATTGTCAGACTGTTAATTTTAGTGCTTTGTTGAATGTTGATTAAATATCTGTCTGATTGCTCCTGATTTGATGTCGAGATAACGACACAAAGTCTTCAGAGACAGTAGTCAGAAAGTAGAGACAGAAATAGAGTAAATGGTATGTGCTACATTGCTGCTAAATGAAAGTTGGATGAAAGAGCGAAGGAAATTATTGTGTATGTTCTCTTTTGTGACAAGTAGAGAAGAGAAAGAAAACAGAGAGTCGCTAACAATTACAAAAGCTAGTTGTATTTATATCATACGTAGAGAAAGACATGACAAGGCAGTTTTGCATGCAAGGAATTCTCTTTGAAGTCTTTTTGTCCCTACGATTATTTGCATAACTGCATTTCGCATAGTTGCACAGATAGAGATTTTCAGGCTGGGCTCAGGGCTGGGGGAGGAACAGCTTTGGTAGATGTGATTTGTGGGGCTTCATGACTAGCCAATATTTTGTTTGTCAATCTGACTACATTTTTGGGCTATATTAAATTATGCAGATTGCTCCAGTTTCGAAAGTCAAATCGAATATTTTAAAATATATCTACCTAGAACAGTCACTGTTGTAGTTTTCGAGAATTTACGTCTTCCTCTTGCATACGAAGGTTTCTTTTGCATGATACCTGCATATTCTGATAAAAATTCTGCGCTGTGATGTGACTTGCATCAGTTACATCTAATCTTTATCAATGGTGGATATCATCTCAACAATCTAACATAAAGCACAAGCTGTAAAACTAGTGCACAAGTATTTCTACTCGTATCTCAGCATCCCAGCTTAGTAACTTGTAATTTTGATAGTTTCTGTATAATCGTAGCAGGCGTTGCTACCTATCTCTTACAGTAACTACAAACTTTTCTTCACAAATGAGTAAAAGTTTCCTGTTTTCATGTGACTTATGCGACTAACTCATCCCCCGGAATGACATCCTCATCATTTTATAACACTGATATGACAACATTTGGTAATCAGATTAAGATTTCCTCCAGAGATACAAAAAATGTTGTTTCTGCAGCTTTAAAAATACTTTAGCTCCCTACGAATGAGATTTTCAGCTTAGTACTTAGGTAATATCTTTGTCCTCTGAGAGGCTAAAGTGAAAATATAAAAAAACAGCATTGAAAGGAAGGATGCTGTTAAAGTTATTTGAGCACATGTCGCTTAAACCGTATGTGTCCTCACAATTGTTGTAATATTTTCTTCTCTTATTTTCTCGCAGATGGAAAATCGGATCAGTTTCTGAAGTCTACTTCACTTCCTGAAGGACATGGAATGACATAAATTCTACTCATCGATTTAGCACACTTGTGGATTTGATGGAAATTTCCTCATTTCTCTTCATTTTATGACATTGTCAAAGTATAACCGGGGGAAATTAAAACCGATGAAAAGTACAATTTTACGACTTCATATCTGTTTGAACTATTGGAGGAAGAATGACAGTTACGTCGACATAGTGTCCGTGACAGTGCCAATTGTCAATGTGAATTTAGTTGTATGAAAGACTTTGATGCTATAAATACTAGCTGCCAGCAGGATGTCATGTCATATGACAACTTGACAATGTCAGTCAAATCGATTTTTCAGCTGCTACCATAAAAATACAAGATCTACTAAGGTTTTGATTGGATGGGTAGAACCACTTAAGCAAACAGTGGGAATAGCTATCACTTTTGTGAAGAAAGACTTAACAACATTTTCCTTAGCCCTCTTACAAGAAAACGATTTGATGTATGTTATGTCTCTGAAGATGGTGTAATCTAGTGCTTGTTACACATGGTCTACTTAATTGTAACTGACTACAAACTGTTTATCTTCCAGCTCAGATGACAATAGTCTTTAGTTACGACAAATTCGGTTCCGTTTTATTATGAGGGATTCTAATAAAACGTCCTAATAAAACCCTCAAGGGCAACAAAAATAAAGTTCTCCAGATGTAATAAAAGAATCGATGTAAGTACGAAGTGAAGGCCAGATCACTTTGTAAATCTTAAATCAAGAACACAAGCTTATGAAAACATGCACACAACCTTAATACATTGGTGGTACCCAAAGTTCTGCACGATTATTATTGTTAGTCTGTAAGCGACAAGTGAGAAGGCTATGTTTGCTTTTTAATATGCGATAACATCAAAAAATGAGTTGAAAGAGAGCGATATGTGAAGTGAAAGACTGGAGAAAGTCAAAGGAAAGGAAGGAATTCAACAACCTACCTTCCAAAATGAATTCTGGGAATGAATTTTCTTGCTTCACGATACTGCTAAAATGGATTTTTTTAGGAAGTACAATTTTCCTCCTAAATTTTTCAACAATACAATCTACGAAGTTACATGTAAATTACACTGGAGATATCATACTGGGAGCTTTATTTCCCATTCATCGACGAGGATCTGTTGCTGATGTTGTCTGTGATAAAATACAGGTCTCTCTTTAAATATTTATTGTTCATATAATATTTTCTTTACCGTTGTGCGTGTTACCGACAATTCCCGGGAAATTCCTATCCTGAATCCTCTCATGTCACATTCCATTACACTTTTGATTGTATTTGGAATGTGTTGATTTAAAGATCAATGCACAAAAGGAAGGCTCACACGCCTTAAGTAATGGCAGGGCAAAATACTATCAAGGTCTACTACCTAAGCAGTTGTGTCCTAAACCTGTAATGTCATGCCCAAATCATTTTTATCCAACTCCGGTAAATAAATATCCTGGACCAATAAATACCGTGATGATATCAGTATGGAGATGATTCTTCAGAGATGATAATTATTCATCATCCGTTATTCAGAAATCTTAAAGGATATGCGTAGGCTAAGCTGTCCAAGTCCATGCAGCTTTAGTATAATCTATTGGTCCCCATTGAACACCTAAATACTTTAATATCTTGTCCACCTAACTTTACAATGTAAAATCGCCAACTGCTCCATCTGGCACTTAATGGGGGCTAGGTATAATACTATGGTATTTTATACAAAAGTTTCTATCTTAGGTGTAGGTATTGATAATTTTACAGCAAACGAGTTTTAATAGAAAATATTTCATTAGAATGTGTAAATTGACAAGGTAAATTGTCATGTATCCCTTTCTATACCTGCAAGGCTGCAACAGATAGGAATTACTATTTCCGCTTTGCTACAAAAACTAAATCACATATTTTCATTGCTTTTGTCGTTTTGTCTACGTGGAGTATAGAATCATGGTTTGATATTATATATAATGTTTCAAACTTAAGTGAAAACATAAAGTTATAAAAAGTGTTTGTAAAGACCACAAAATTAACAATGAGAGATCTAAGTAGTATTTTATGTCCAATGAATGTAAAATAAATGTAGCAGACGTTATTTTAGCAGAATTTTGCTAAGCAAAGGGCTGGAACATATTTAAATACATTTCCCATTACAATGTGTAAATGTGTATATGTAAGTTCCAGTCTTTCTACGGTCTACTAATCTACGAATAGGCGTAATTGCTTTCATATCTTGATGCATGATTATTTAGCTATTTACCAGTTGTGAACTGTGAATGAATCCTGAATTTAACACTTCTAATATATAAATTAATACAGCCGGAGGATGGAGTCCAGCCATTAGAAGCTCTCTTGTACACAATCGATAAGATTAACAAGAACCCTAATATACTTCCCGGGGTTCGCATTGGGGTGATTGCAATGGACTCATGTGACTCAAACCTATACGCTCTGGAACAGTCCCTAGACTTTGTTAAAGGTTCGTTTCTCTACTATACCATTATTCATCCTATTCTTGCTAAAGTTATTTTAGCTTGCAACATTGCACTACTGTGGACAATGGACATCACAACTGAAGTTCTGAAGATAACAGATAGAATCCGCATTATATTCTTTAGAGGAATGAGTTAGTCGGCTAAGAATTTATGAAACAAACTACTCTCATGGAATGCTCGTTCTTCATACTTACAACAAGCATTTTCTAGTTCTAGCAATGTATTTTATGTTATGAGCTCTATGCATACAGATATACGACGATTCCAGATCATGGATCATTTAAGAATTGCCTGCTAATGGAAGTCTCCCGGGTAGTTTTCAACGTTGTGCCTGTCCATCATTATGCTGTTATTGAAGGCATCAGAGGATATTCGTAGGAAGCAGCTGTCAAAGTCAGGATTCTCAAGTATAAATCTGGAAGCGCAGAGGATAATCACATACATCAAATGAAATTAAATATGCAGAATGGGTGTTACCGACATGAACTAATATTTTAGCCACAGCAGTCTTTGAAAACTTTTATTTTCTATCTTTCAAGGCAGGGAAAATTAGTACATAACCAAGAGTTCGTCGTTCGTCATTCATGCAGGTCGGCTCCGTGCACTTACTTGCTGCAGTTGATAATCACTACATAATCCAACTCATCCGCGCCATAAACTCTTTAGGTAGAATACTGTAGACTTTGGATTACTTTGTCATGGAATTTGAAAGACTTTCATCTGAAGAAGATTGTGAAATAGTTTTATGTAACATCTGCAGCAAACAAAGAACTTCAATGCAAAGATAGGACTTTGTGTTTGAGTTTTCTATCGGAGGAAGGAAAGTAAAATGTTCAGAGTAGCATGGTGGAATGCAATGAATACCATCCTCGAATCTCAATATTATTAAAATCCTTAACGTGGGTTTGGTAAATGAAGCGATTCTACGCAGCTGTAAGTCTTAGAGGCTATGAAAATGAAAACGTCCGAGCTCCAACTCTTCCAACTGCATTTCCTCAAAAAACGTGACCACATGGGGCTGCTGATATATTACTCTCGTACTCAGCCATTTAATAGTGTAATAAAATAAAACATGGGCACTTACCACAGAATCTAAATTGAACCATATGTTAAGAAATTGAGCTTCGTTTCGACCGAGAGGCTCCAATGTGGAAAATGTTGACTTATTCATCAGAAGTTTAGCTTGGTTAGGTAAGTGCAGTAGCGACAAATCCACACGGTTTGATGAACAAAGCAAGATATGGACCATTTGTTCTCAGATCCTATATTGTACTTTAGGAAGCGGTAGCATTTCTTCTAGTAATTTGATAAAGCAGTGATGTTGACGTTGACAAAGACTTCTTGAGGTAGAAAGATAATCATGCGAAAGTGGGTAATAGAAATATGATAGGGAACTCGGATATTACCTTTATTTTGTTAAAGCGCCAGAGTTTTAGTAATGATAAGCCAAGCAAAATCCGCATCTATCATAACCGTAATTTCCGGGAAGCAAGAAATACAACAGAAA